>VZRF01013017.1:258738-283378 GCA_013396875.1 Vireo altiloquus | reverse complement strand
GGGGCCATGGCGGCGGCGGCGGTGGCGGGGCCGGGCATCGGCGGCGGCGGTGGCCCGCGGTACAGCCTGCTGGCCGAGATCGGCCGCGGCGCCTACGGCGTGGTGTACGAGGCGGTGTCGGGCCGCAGCGGCGCCCGGCTGGCGGTGAAGCGGATCCGCTGCGACGCTCCCGAGAACGTGGAGCTGGCTCTGGCCGAATTCTGGGCCCTGACGAGCCTCCGGCGGCAGCACCCCAACGTGGTGCGGTTCGAGGAGTGCGTCCTGCAGCGGCACGGCCTGGGGCAGCGCATGAGCCACGGCAACAAGCGCAGCCAGCTCTACCTGCGCCTCGTCGAGACCTCCCTCAAAGGTACCGGCACCCCTGGGGCATCCCCGGCACGGCCCCAGCGCCCTCCTGGGGCACCTCCCGGGCTGCCCTACCACGCCCAGGGCCTCCAGGGTCTCTGTCCCTGACACCCGTGTCACCCATCCGTACCCCCTAGCACCTGGATCTGCCGCCTCCCCGCTGCCTTAATGACCCCCACACCTAGATCCTCCTGCCCCACTGCCTGGTTGTGTCCCTCTGAGCAGGTGAACGCTGGGATGCCCCATGCTGGACATCCTGATCTTGTCTCCTTTCCCCATGGACACCCTTCCACAATACCTGCAGCTACAGCACTGCTGCTGCCCTCGCTTGCTCCCCATCACCCTATTACTCAAATCCTTCCTGGGTATTGCCTGTGCTCAAGAGCCCCCAAAGCTCTCTCCAGCTCTCAGAATGCCCTTCTCCCCTCTTTGACTCACCGCTTTTCTAGCGTAACTACCCCTGGGCTCTCCCCACTGTGCACCCATCCCCCCTGCAGTCTTGGGGTCCCTTCTGGTGGCTCTGCTCCAGGCTTGCTCCCATCACCCACCTCTGTCCTGTCCCTGCAAGGCTCCCCCACAGGGTCCCTCTGCTGCCCCTCTTTGCTGCCACCCACCCTGAACACACCTGGGGGACCCTTGTCCTGGACCCTGTCCCTACCATGCTGTGCCACTGCCTCCACTCTCCCTTTCCTGTATGCTGCTCCCAGGAAACCATTCCCTAAACCCCACCCACGTCTTGCAGCAATGCCAGTGGGATCCCTCCATGTACCCTCCCGTCCCACCCCCAGTCTTGAGGGGCCCTGTTGTCACCTTCAGGCTCAGACGCAGCCCTTGGGGGACATCCGTGTGTGCACCCCTGGCCAGCACCGACCTCCTCCTCCTCCCTTACACCCCAAATCATGAGGCTCCATCTGCCACCCTGACCTGTGCCACAGCCCACACACATCCCTCGGGGACCCTCACAGCCTGTGCCCCAGTCACACCAAGGAGACATCTCCCCCTCTCTGCCTGGTGCACTGTGCTGTCTCTGAGCACCCCAAGGTGGCCTCCTACAAGCTCTCACAGCTTTAGGACTGTCTCCATGTCCCCCTCATTGCTTGGCTCTATGGGAACAGCCCTGGAAGTACTAATGCCTGTAGCCTGGGCTGATACCCCCATTTTCTTCTGGGGTCCCTCAGCATCATGGGGCCATCAGGGGTCACCTCATGTCACAGCTGATGACTGTGATGATGACATTTCCAAAATGTTCCCTCCCTCCTTTTGCTCCCTTGGCTGCTCGTCAGACAAGTTTTGTCAATGTGCCGTGAAGGTGTGGAAAAATACTGGAGCCCTGTGCCCCCCAGCCTGGTGTGAGCAGAGACAGCTCACCCCAGTCCTTCCTTCCCCAAACTTGTGTGCCAGGATTCCTGTCAGCTCCTTGGGGAGCTCAGTCTCCCTGTGCCCCCCAGTGCAGGTAGCCCCCAGGCCCTGTGCCAGGCACAGAGTTCATGCAAAGTTCCTGAGATCCATCCTCTGAACAAACCTGTGGCTCTGACTGTCCCTGCCTTGCCTGTCCCTTCTGTATCCCTGATGGGGGGACATGTCCAGACCTGCCTGGCTCTCCCTGTGCATCCCAGCTTCTGCCCTTCCTTCACACAACCACCCAAGGGAGGCTCCCTGAGAAGGACAGTGTCCAAATTCCTGTACCGCCAGGGCACACAGCTCCCTGGGAGAGGAGCCAACTCTTCCCTTTGGGTGTGTGTCCAGCTGTAGCAGGTCCAGGGAATCCTGCTCCCCTCTGTCATGTTGCACACCCTGAGGAGAGGTGGCTTGGCTTGGGTAAAGTTCTTGGGTAGTTAGGGGTGCCCCACCTACAGGTGGGGAAGGAGACCCATAGATGCCCCATCTCTAGGTGGGGGTTGAGCCTCCTGAATTCCCAACAATGGGGAGGGCTTTGCCTGCCCTGGTCCTACTGCAGCCCCTTAGAGGGGAGCAGAGCTGGGCTCTGCATCCCCAACCTGGACAGGATTGACTCCCCAAACCAAGCTGGAGCACATTCTCCCTTCCATCTGCCTGGCTCCCCTCAGGGCTGTGTTGTGCCAGGCAGGCTGTGCTTGCTGCCTTCCCAAGCTTTGGGTCTGATAGACACGGATAAATATTTTCAAAACAAAAGCTGGAGCTGGATGAGCTCCCCAGGTCTCCTGTTCTCCCTCCCTGCCGGCAGCAGCGCTGGAGCTGTGGCGGTGGCCGTGGAGCTGTGCTGCCGTGCCATTCTGCACGACCGCAGCTGGGCTATTTACAGGCCAGCACAGATGCTGTGCCAACGTGCCGGGGCTCAGGGCACGGCGGGGATTAATCCGAGACTCTCTGCATTGGGAGCACAACTGTCGGGATAGCAGGCGGGGTTTGCACTCAACTAAGGCTGGAGCCTGAACCTTTATAATTTTAACAAGATGTGGAGTAATTAAATTTAAGGGCAGGGTGTGAAAAGGAAGGTGAAAGCTCAGCTCTGAGCTGGAAGAGAGGCACAATGTGCTCGGAGCCCTGACACTGGAGCACCCTCAGGGCTTGTGCACATCATCTGCCCCTCTTGCTCCTAACGCAGAGCAGGGACAGAGCTGCCCTAAGTCAACAGGTATAAGGTGTTGCTTCTTGTTCCTCCCATGTCATCTGTGGGACCACCAACCTGCTGCCAGCACTCAACCTCATTCATGGGCTACCCTGGTGTCACCCACATGTGTTGCCATCATTCCAGCTGTCCAGAATTCCATGCTGCCAGCTCCCATCTCTCTGGTGCAACCTCCTTGCACAGAGGGAGTCGGAGGTTACATGTGGTGGTAGGCACTGGGATGCTGCTTCTGCTCTCACTGGATTTTTATTTTCCCTGTGAAGCTAAGCAAATTAGCACGCTGCTAATGAGCTCTCAGGATGGGGTGGGGGAGGTGTATGTGTGTGTGTGCTGCTGGAAAGATGGAGTGTGAGTGTGTGCCATCCTGTGTTTGGGCAGGGAGCACATGGGGATGCTGGCTTGGTGATAGAGAACAGGTCCAGCCTGTCATTGGCATCTCCTCAGCTCTTGACTGCTTGTCTTCAGTTTGCTAACATCTCGTCTTTAGGGAGAGTCTTGCCAGCTCTTTATGTTTAAAGCTGTTTGTTTTGAAGGCAGGAAGATGATTTAACAACTAAAACACTTTCAGATTATAGAAAGAAAATGAGGAAATATTACTTTTGGCTTAAGCCTCTACTTGCAATGCTCCACCCAAAGTGAAGTGCCTGGTGCTCACAGCTACTGCTGGATCCCCGTCATCTTTCCTGCGCTTGCTGAGGTTCAGGGGCCAAGTTTTAAATCAGAGCCTTCCTTATGCTAAAAACAAACCTTGGCTTGTCAGAGCTAACAGGTCCTGGTTGCTGCTGAGCCAGTGTTTGAGACACTTCCTCTGGGAAGGGGCTGCCAGCAGTGCTGTGTGGATGCTCGCACCTGGCCGTGTGTGAGGGATGTGGGGCTCTGCCATGCTCCCCGTCATGGTTTGATTCCTGGAAGAGAAGAGCCAGACCCTCCTGCTCCCCATGTTGGGGCTGTATGGCTGCAGAGGGGAGCAGGAAAGCCGAGCCCTGGGTCCTGCTGTGATGTCACTGGGGTTTAACAAATCAAAGTGGTGGCAGCGGTGTGAGCTGGGGCTCTCCTGGCTGTGCCGAGGCCTCTGCTCCCAGGACAAGCAGCCTCCCCTTCAGTTTCCATGCTGTCATGCCAAAGGTGGCTTGCACCAGAGAAGCTGCTTTTCCTGGTTAGCATTTTGGTCTCCAGAGCCAAGCTGTCCTGTGCTGCTCCCAGCTGGCCCTTGGGCTTTCATGCTGAGCCTCCTTCCAGCCAGACGAGACCCCCAAAGTGCACCCAGCACTGTGTATCTCCACCCCGTTCTTTCATCCCCCAGATCTAACCTTCAGACCTAATCTCAGCAAAAGATTGCCGAGGATAGGGAGGTGCAGCCAAATCCTTCTGTTGTGCAGATTTCCATTTCCATAGCAGTAGCCATGGATACAGACTGTTTGTGCAAATAACCAATATTCCCACCCACACCGATTGCTGACCAGTGCAGTCCAGGGCTGGCTGTCCCTTGGCTTTACCTGCTGCTGGAAGTTTTCTGCCCTCCCAGATGCTCTCTAGGGCTTTGCTCAAACAAAACCCAACTTTGTCAAATGGGTGGAGTTATTTAAATGCTTTCAAAAACACTTGAGTTTGGCTGTAGGACTTTTTAAATGTGGCAGAGGTGAGTGGTGTCCTCCAGCTTCTCTCTTTTGGAGCCTGAGGATAAAAGAAATCAGTTTCTAGAGCAAAACAATGCTCTGGTGGTATGTTCAGGCTCTGCCAATCACCTGGGTGCTCTCTGGAGGAGACTTGGAGTCTGACAGTGGGGTTTGCATTCCTAGCATTAGCTAATGAGATGGGTCTGTTGCCAATGCTCCCTGGGGCATCCTGGCATCCCTGGGGGAGCACCAGTGGCAGACCTGGCCCCATTAGCTGATATGATGCTGTTGTGTTCTTCACATGTCTAATTGATGTGCAAAAGAGTCCTTCCCTAGGAAGGAGTTCTATGGAGTAAAGCCTAGATTTAATGGATCAACCCTGAGATGCTCTGAGCTTGAAGAGCTCAGTTTGATGTCTGGTGAAGGAAGAAGCTGTTTGAGGTGTAATATTGAATAGTAGGAGCAGTTATAGTCAAAGTGTGGCTGAGATTACACTCAGCAAATATTGTATGTGGCTTGGAACTCCAGTTACTTCTCATTAAAGACTTGTTGGCACTTAATGAAAGCTGGATGAAGTGGCAGAGTTTCCCCAGCACAAATACAATCCTTAAATGCACAAATTTGGTGTTGGAAGACCCAGTGGGCCATAGGGCTTGGCTACTGGTGTGCCCATTCTTGGCGAGACTGTGCTGGCAGTGTTAAGGGCTGTGATTTACTCCCTGTGTGCAGTTCCAATAAAATGTATGGAATGAACCAGCCTTTGCTTCCTGCAGCAGAGCTCAGGTGGGACAGGAGGCATTCACAGAATTGATTTTTTTTTTTTCCTGTAGACTCACTGCTACTTGTGCTTTTAGCCTCTCTTGCTTTGGCTGACAGAGCTTGGGGAGAATGGCCTGGTGATGGTAGAACTGAAGAAGATGTGTTCCCTGCACTTTGCTGGGAGGAGATCCCTGAGCTGGTTCCCAGCAGTGGTTTGGATAAACATGTTGCTGGTGTGTTGTGCTCAACAGGACCCCAAAGCACTTGAAGCCACAGCAGTGCCAGCATCACTGGTGCCCTGCAGTGCAGTCGGTCCTGGTCACATTCCCAAAACCTTTGCTATCCATATAAACCAGACCTGTTTTTCCTCACCCACCCTGGTTTGGTAGGGACTTTGAAATGTGTACGAAAAACCCACTCTTTATCCTTTTTGGTCAGGTGAGAGGATCCTGGGCTATGCAGAGGAGCCTTGCTACCTGTGGTTCGTCATGGAGTTCTGTGAAGGGGGAGACCTCAACCAGTACGTGCTGTCCCGAAGGCCTGACCCAGCCACCAACAAGAGCTTCATGCTGCAGCTGACCAGCGCCATTGCCTTCCTGCACAAGAACCACATTGTCCACCGGGACCTGAAGCCAGACAACATCCTGATAACTGAGAAATCAGGCACCCCTGTGCTCAAGGTCGCCGACTTTGGGCTGAGCAAGGTCTGCGCTGGCCTGACTGCTCGGGGCAAGGAGGGTGGGCACGAGAACAAAAATGTGAATGTGAACAAGTACTGGCTGTCCTCGGCCTGTGGCTCTGATTTCTACATGGCACCCGAGGTCTGGGAGGGACACTACACTGCCAAGGCTGACATCTTTGCCCTCGGCATCATCATCTGGGCCATGATTGAGAGGATCACTTTCATTGATGCAGAGACCAAGAAGGAGCTGCTGGGGACTTACATCAAACAGGGGACCGAGATTGTGCCCGTTGGGGAAGCGCTGCTAGAAAACCCAAAGATGGAGCTGCACATCCCTCAGAAACGCAGGACTTCCATGTCTGAGGGGATCAAGCAGCTCTTGAAAGACATGTTGGCTGCTAACCCGCAGGATCGACCTGATGCCTTTGAGCTTGAAACCAGAATGGACCAGGTTACGTGTGCTGCTTAAATTCAGGGCAGGGCACTGCTGTGCTTTGCAGCTGGGTAAGTGACTCGCACTTTTTGTCTTATTTCTGTCGGCTCTACTGGCCCAATAGTACACTTTGTAGTGACACAAAGGAGTCTTTTATGTTTCTAGAGCTATTTCTATAGTGACTCATGAGAGCGCTGCTTCTGAGGTTGTTTTTACCTATTCTACTGCAAAAATAAAATAGAGGTGAGAAATAGAATTAGCAGCTGCACATCCTGTCACTGCCTGAGGGCCCAGTGGAGCTGGAAGGGCTGGACAGGAGCCTTGCTCCTCAGAGGTCCTGGCCAATGGCTGAGACAGGCTGGGGCACAGCAGAGAGAGACCTGCAAGCACTTGGTATAAGATTTGGGGACATTTGTCTCTCTCAGGGGCAGGGAGGTATCTGCCAGTTCTGCCTGTTCTGCTGTGTGATACAATTTCGGTGTTCTGTGCTGGGAGTAGCTCCCTGTCTAGCACCATCCCCCTCCCCTATGACACTTGGAAAGGACACCTCGGGCCTCAGCTGGCTCAGTGAGTAGGCACCAAGTGTCACATCTGTCTTGGCACAAAACTCTTTGCTTTCACCTACAAGGCACGTGGGTCCATCTTGTGTCTCTTGTTTCATTTCCCTGTTAAAGGCAGGACTTCCCTTTGGTGTGAACGTCAGTGGCCCAAACCCAGGAGATGCTTTGGTCTCCAGCATCTGTGTTTGTAGACCTGTGTCTACTCAGGAAGGAAGCTTAAAAACAGCTCTACTCAGACTGAGCTCAGCTCTGTCCAAGCAGAGTCCTCTCCCTTCTCCTCCCCCTGCTAAACAGTCTCAAGCTCAGAGGTCCTGATCCTGAGGCCTGGGTGGTCACACATGATCTGGAAGGGCCCCCAGGGATGTGGGGTAGCTGGCAGTGTCACTAACCAGTGACACGGAAGGACTGGGAGGTGTTGTCTGTATGGGAAAGCTGTCTGTAAACAGGAGCTGTTACTAGGGATTCTCCCAGCCAAGCATTTCAATGAAACTGAAGAATTGCAGATTACCAGGGGTGAGGCTGACTTCTTTCCAGCCCACATCCTTTCTCAGGCTCCTGCAGAGCTGCCTGCCCATCACTGGTCCCAGGAGACCTCTCACAGCCTGCCTGTGTCAGGTGCTGGCATCACAGCTTGGGCCCCATCCCTCACCTCACCCTGAAACCACACAGAGGCAGGTGGACTGGAGCTGACCATGGATGAAAGAGGGAGGAAACCGTTCCTTTGACCAGCACTCACCAGCCCTCAGCTGATGGCTGTGTGCCTGGCCAGCTCCGAGAGCAAGCCCCGAGCAGCAGGCGGTGGGGGAAGTGGAGGCATTTTGGCAGGTTTTGCTAAAACCACTCATTGCTGCCACCTGAGGGTTCCTGAGTTTATGGAAAAGGATGTGATGCCTGACCCCCTTCTGTGTACCCAGGTACACTCTGTACTGTATGTAGAGAGAAATAGGGATATGGAAATTAAAAGAGCCATTGGGTGGGTCTTGTTCTTCTCTGTTGGTTTGTCCAGACTGGTCCACAGACCATCCCCTCCGCACTCTTCCACGAACAAAATATTTAACACCCATCTCAAGGGTGAGTAACCGATTCAAGCACTGCTGCCTGGGGCCGGATACTGGTCCCAGTGCAGGTGCGGGCTGGGGATTAGGGTGGGGGCCTGAATCTGTGGAAATGTGAGCCCTTAAGATGGGCGTGCTCCAGCCCCGGGGCAAGAGCAGATGCCCCGCCTTGTGCCCCGGGGCGAGGTGTGGGGCCGGTGGGGATGTGGGAGCAGCTCTGCCGCACGTGGAGGGTCAGGCCGGGCTCTGCCATCTGCGCTGGCTCTGTGCTGACACGATGCTGCTGCGTTATGCAACCAGCCCCTGCCCTCGGGGAAAGATTCATCCTGCGCAGATCTGCGGAATAGTACATGAAGGGATAACAAACACCGAGGGGACAGTCCTACCCCGCGGCTGTTTGCTCAAACCCAGCTGCCTTCTGCAGTCCCCCCCACTCCATCCGTGAGTCTGCACCGATCGTCGTGACACAGCTGCAGCAGCCAGGGATGCTCTTACATAACCCAACCTGGCACATGGAGCGTGGTCGCTTGGCCCAGATAGAGCCCAGCACCAGCCATATGTTCCCTGCAAACCCAGAGTATTCTTCTGCCTCACTCGTGGGGCAGCCAGAATATTAGGTGGGCTTTGCTCTGTGGCTTTCCTGGTGTAGTTGTGCATTCAAATCAGCCTTCTTCTGGCTGCTATTAAATGCAAATCTTAAAGTGGAAACTTGCTTGAGAAGCTTAAAATGGGATTTAGAGCAGGGCCTGAATTCTGCTCTCAGGTAATTTTAATTGACTGAGAAACTCACGTAAGCTCTTCCAACTTATTTGTGGCACTGGCGTGTAGCTTTACTATGCTGGGTCATGCAGTGAGTTCTTCCCCAGGACAGTTCAGACCTGTTCAGCCTTGGTTCATGTCATAACCTGGAAAACTGTAACCTTCCCTGACCCAGGGAATCAGATTTTTGCTTATTCTTTGCTATGCCACTGGCCTCTTCAGATTTCACTTCATGTCTCAGCAGCTTTGCCTTTAGTTCTGCCACGGATGCTGCATGCACCTGACAGCTTCATGCTCTGTTACCCTTCCAAAACGCACATAAGAAATGTCAGTTCTCAGACAGGAAAGTGTTTTTGGCTTGGTTTTTGCTGGACACTGGGCTGCCTGAGGTGGAGGTGACTCGTTGTTTCCTTGCTTTTCCCACTGCTGGAGGCCCTGGGGCAATCGTTCCATGGTGGGTAGCATTTCCCTGGGAAAAACACAGATAGTCTCTTTTTATTTTGAGCACTGCTTCCCTACCTTCTGCAAATGTCTAGATAAAGCCAAGCTTATCTACAACTCTCTAGAGTTGTTGGCAAAAGCTGCTTTTTGGGCAAAGAGGACAAAAGCCTTTCTAGGTACAATTAGGGAGTGGCTGGGTTGTGCTGGGTATCTGCTGATGGGTCTCTGACTGTGTGATAGCCCTGCACTGGACTGCACTGCACACTGGAGAGTATTTCACCCCTCCTTCCCAGTACTGGAAAGCTGGGATCACTCTCCTTTCCTGCAATGTGAACATTGTATTTCTTTTTATGTCACCTTTGTAGCTGCCATCCAGATTCCTTGGGGCTGGTGAGGGGCCTCCCAGAGATGCTGCTCCAGTGGGATCCTCTGATGGGGTGGGTTTGTGCAACCCTTAGACAAGTTGCAGAGGCAGAAGGTAAGGTGGCAAGTGTGGCCTTTTGCTGCTCACTGCAGTGACATGGGCCTTGGCCACAGAAACACAAGGGGCAAGTACAGCATCACCCACCACTGACAGTTACATAGGACATCCAACTACAATAGTTGTGATCAGTGTAAAAGGCAGCTTGTTCTGGTAGATTGTATTCCATGATATTTTCCCTGTGGTTAAAACAGTTGATCTGATTTTGGGTGGAAGCTCAAGATGAATGGCAAGAATCTGTGCAGGCTGCAGCATCTTGGGAGCTGTCATGAACCGAAAAGGTGTTCTATAGCTGTGGCCAGCCTGGTTCTCTCCAGCACTCCTCTGTCACTGGGTTTGATTATTCTAGTTTCAGCTGAAAGTGGCTGTTTGCATTTGCATTGTTCTGCTCTTTGCATTTCCAACACACACCAGGAGCTGATGCTGAAAAAGCTCATCTTCTCACCCTGCATGATGGTGTCTATCCTGGCCAGAGCTCTCTGATGCTGTGCCCAGCCGCTCCCAGCACTGCTGATAAACTGCTGCCCTGTGAAATTTCAGAGCTGGAGGACAGACAGGGATCAGGGACACAGCAGCAGCTTTGAGAGCTGTCAGTGAACAGGGCTGCTGCATCAAGTTAGATCCTGTCTGTTGGTATCACTCAGCTCAAGTTTTACTCACTGGCCAGTTAAAGGACAGCAATTTCATTCCTAAAACAATGTTAGTTTTGACTTTGGACTGTTTTCAGTGTGGTTTGTGGATCTTGGCATGGATGAAAGCCACAGGACAGTAAAACCAAGGTCAGTTCCTCTTAGCCATAACAACAAATGCAGCATCACAGGGGCCACCCCACAGAAGTGGTGACATCCTTCTGAGCAGTGTTGATTCACAGTGTTGAAGTGAAGCCCTGAGAGTGACCTGGACCATGTTACCTCTGGCCAATTGTATTAGTGTTTGTGTTTGCTCACTGTCACCCCTGCTTTGGCTTCTGGGGGAGGTTGCTGCAGTTGGATTTAAGGATTCACCCGAGGAATGCATCACAAGTATAGATACAGAGCGTGAGGAAAGGCTTAGGAGATAAATCAGGCACTCAGTCCCCTTCCCTTGCACTCTGTGTTCCCACACAGGGGCAGATGACATTGTTAACACGAGGAGGTGATGGCTTATCTCTCCCTCCTCTGCATTGAGTCCTCTCTGCCCTGCAGAACCCTCTGTGTGATCTCCACATTGGTGTCATCTTGTGTGCTGGGTGAGGGCTCCATGGGCTGCTGGTTCACGTCCTGCTGATGCCGAATGAACATTCGAGCTGATTAAAACTATAAGTGGCATCAATGGAGGGATTAAAAGCTCTTGAACAGGCTCCTGCAACATCGTGCGTCAGTGGGGTGAGCTCTCCTGTCTCAGAGCAGTGAGCTCAGGCCTGCTCAAGCAAGTGCCTTCCCTCAAAATGCTCCTACTCCAGGGAAGCATAAACAGAAACACTGCCCTACTTGCTAACGAACCTGCATAATAGGAGAAATCTTCCAGAAAAATCCTTGTGTGTTTGCCCTGACCTGATGCCTGTGTGCCTCTCGCCTCCCCAAACAGAAAGGCTTTATTGCAATGGCAGCCTGCAAAAGCAGCATCCCTTGGTTAACCTCTCCTGAAAAGGAGTGTGCCCACGACCCTGCCTTCTGCTCTGAGCAGCCTCATCCTATAGAAATGTGTCCTCAGGCAGGGATTTCTTTAATGAGATTTCCTGGAGCTAAGGGATTGGAGTAATTTGCTGGGCAGTGGCATTTTTTCTGCAGCAGGTCTTTCCCACTGCTCCCTTGGTGTCTCTGCAGAGCCCCTTGCCCTTTCCTGGTGGGGTAGGACCTGCCCCTGCTGAATGGGGGAGCTAAATCCACCCCCCACATTTTTTTTCCATGTAACTGTCTGAGTTTAGAGCTCATGGACCACCTCTGCTGCTTTCTAGCACAACTGCTGCCCTTGGCTCTGCTGGTGCCCCCTTGAGTTTGGGACATCCTGAAGGGTGTATTTTCAGTACAGAAGTGATGTCATGTGTGCACGTGCTGTTCTTCTGTCCACAGGGAATTTTCTGGGTTGGAAATAAATTGTGTGGAAAACACTGGTGGCTTATGTGCAGAGTTGAGCATTCCTATGTCCCTGAGCTCAGAGGGCAGGAGAGTGACAGGGCTGTGGATGAATGGGTGCAGCACCTCTGCTGCTACAGGGACCATAGGGGTTGTTGTGTATTGAGGCTTTGGCCAAAGCAGGAATTGATGCAGCAAATACCTGCCTGTTCTAACCTAAAATCCCTGGCACTGAGCATCCTTGTGGGCTGAGCTGTGAACCTATCCTGCTCTGCTTCCAATTGCACCAACCTGGATTTTACCTACCTTTTGCAAAACCACTTGCAATGCCCAAGCTGATGCAGGGGGCGAGCAGTGCAGGGCAGCTCCTGGGTTGCAGCTTGTTCCACCTTTCCTGGTGGAGAAAAGGGAGCCAGCACTCACAGACACATCACATGGACTCTCAAGGCCATGCTGTGCCGTGGGAACACTTGTCCTTGTTCCAGCAGGACTGTCGCTGTAGGGAGCTGTGTGGGATGGGGCTGTGTTGTGGGGGTGTGGGGAGATTCTCAGCCCCAGTTCAGCCTCTGCCCTGGAGCAGCTGGATGTGTGCTGTCCTTGGCAGTGTGCTCTGTGCACTGCTGTCTGAGTCCCTCTGGGAAAACACTGACTGTAAACTGAGCCCAGTCCCTATCTGGATCGATAGCAAAAGCACTGGGCAGTAGAGAGATGTGGCAGCACACGTTTTGGACTAACTGGGATCGGTGGGCAGGCAGCAGGAGTGGTGTCCTACACCTCTTCCATCCAGCAGCCAATGCCTGCAGTCACAGTGCAGTAACTGGGACAAACCACTAACAAACCTGACCTTTCTTTCTCCTCTCTCATTTTTTCTTGCAGGTTTATTTACCAGGGACCCATAATCTCCATTATTTACGTGCAACAGAAGTCGAAGATAAGGGAAGACGATGACACAGAAGATCCCTGGTCTGCAGGATCTCTGGCAATGTGAAATCTTTGGGTGTTACTTTTTTGTGTTTGGAAGGGGTGTTGTGGGGGTGTGGGAGAGGGCTGCAGGGGCCTGTGAAGAACACAAGCTGACAGCTGTCACACTCACGAGACTTTGAAACAAGATCCAGAGAGCATCACTGCCCTTACCCAGCTCTCCCTGTGTCTCCTGTGCTGCTGTTTGACTCAGTAGATGTTTCTAGGGATGTGGTTCCATAAGGAAGTGGGAATCAACAGCCTGATGGTGAGGTGTGCTGCCAGGCACCAGCTCTGAGTCCAACTGGGCACAGGTTTGGGTTCAAAGCTATTGATTTTGCCTAGGGAAAGTAGGAGCAAAGTGGTGGCTAGGTTTGCATCAGGAGTGCAGTGCTTTAGGAAAAACGAGTTTCTTGGACCACATGTTGCAAGTCGCTAAATAACCTCATAGCCAGGCAGCTCCTGAATAGGTGGTGCTGCCCAGGCTGTGAGCAGCTGACATTAGGAATAGAGTAGGATAAACAAGCTGGAAAGCCATTTGGCAAAGCAGGTCTTCCCAAGCTGGATTTCACGATCATCTTCGTCTTTCTATACAGAGGGGACTGGGGAGATGCTGAGTACATTTTCAGGTCAACATCATCTGAGTACAAGAGAAACAGAAAGCAGTCCACTGCTCTCATCCATTTAATGCCAAGCTTCAGTTCATAGGAACGATGCTGGGGAGAGAAGGAGTTTTGGCCTTAATGGCTCATGGGCTGGATTCTGTCCTCCCACAGGACACTTTTCCCTGCTAGCTAATGATCTCCAGGAAGTAAAAGGCAATGCTGCCATTCAGGGTGAGGTACAGTACAGCTCAGGTCAGATCGGAACCTCAGGCTGAGCAGTTTATACTCAATTTCCTTGCCTATATTTAAAGCAAAACTCCTGTTCTGGGGCTGCCCTGTGTTGATGATCTTTAGACTTTGCTCACTGTAAATGCAATGTAAAGCACCACCTCTTCTCTACCCTGCAGCTTCTGAACCACCTCAAATGTTTCTTGGCAGGTGAAATCACCCAGCAGTGGTTTGGGAAGTGGGCTGGTCTGACCCCCAGCATCACTCCTGAGCTGCTGGGGTGCTCAGGCTGAAGCTGGCCATGCCCACAGGCAGGAGAGGGTCCCCCTGGCCCCCTCATCCCTGGCTGTGGGAACTGCTCCTTGCCTGCAGCTTTCCTGTGCCATCACTGGAAGGTTCCTAACTAGTAGCACCTCCATGTATCTCCTCAGTGTACTTTGCTGACCTCACAGGAATGAACAGAAATGGAGGAAATTCAGGTGGGCTAAGGCAGAGCTAGAGCGGGGAAAAGATGGAGTGGCTTCTTTCTTCTCTTCCATTTTTTCCAGGATACAAAGCTAAAGCTGTGGTTGCAGAAAGGCCTGGTCCCTCTTAGGAGGACCAGAAGGCTCCAGACTGGCTGTCTGACTTGTGAAGGTTTGGACAGCACAAATGCAGCACCAAGCCCTTGTTCTCACTGCTCTTGTGTTTGTCCCTAGGGATGCTTCTGTGTGCTGCAGCTGGGTGGGATTCCTGCAGCTTCCTGTGCTGAATCCCACGGGAAGGGCAGAGTGAACCCTGTAGCTCACAAGTGCAGTGTTAGTGCCCTGATCACTGGACCATCCTTCCTCCACCTGGCAGAGCCTTTGCTCCTGACTGTTAACAGCTGTTCTAACTGAACCCAGGCCTGAACAGGTGCAGTAAGAGGGCTTTGTCCTTCCAGCCCTGGCTTTCCCTGCTGGAATGGCACCTCAGCAGGCAGCCCTTTGCAGTTGAAGGAAACTTCCTAGCAGGAGGAATGCCAAGTCTGAAAAGGCAGGAAGTGAAGCTAGGAGGCAGTGAGTGAGTTGCCCTGTTCCTATCGGGACAGGAGTGAGTTCAGCAGGCCCTGGGAGGGTCAGCCCTCTTGGTCCACTCCTGTTTCAGGCCATCTTCAAACCACACGTCTCCACCTCAGCTTTTGCATTGCAGATGTGTTTTTCAACAGCTTGATGTTAGTGAGCTAGACCGTAGTGCCTTACTTAGGATTTAGCAAACACTTCCAAGGAGGAGTCCTAGGGCTGCTAGCCTTTGGCCAATGTGGATGTTTCCCTGATTAGTTTGTCCTTTTAAGAGCATTTCTCTCTGATTTTGCTGCTGTTTGTGTTCAACTCCCCAGACTATACAGGAACCTGCCTTGTGTTTACAGCTCCCCACATCTTTCCTCCAGTTACTTTGGCCCAGACCAGCACTCCCTCTAGAACAATGTTGGAACAGGGAACAGCTCAAACCTGCATATGCTGTGGGATGGAGAATGTTCAGGCTTCTCTTCCCAGGTGGGTCTATCGGGCCTCACCTGCTCAGCTCCTGCAGGCCAAACTTCTTCCTCTGATGTGGATGTTTGGCACTAGGATGTGCCACTGGGAAAATCCAAGCTTAAGAAAGCAGCACCGAGCCTGTGGCCCATTTCCCAGCCCAGGGCCAGGCTGTCTCTGGGCTGCAGTGTTCCTGGCTGCAGTGAAGCTGAGCATGCAGGTGCTGGGGGTAGCTGGTCAGTGTGGGGGGAGCCAAGCCCCCCTTGCAGAACTCTCTGGGCTCGTGCGGCCCCAGTCAGTGCCCACGCCAGGGGAGTGATTGTATGAAACTGTTTACTTCTGATTTTGCTGTTTACAAGAGGGATGTGGGGTGGGTGGGGGGAACAAGCCAAGCCTCAGGAGGATTGGGAAACGTGTTATCTGCACCAGCCTGCAGCAAGGATGACACCACTGGCATCATGCAGGTGTCACGGGGATCTCCCGGCCAGCTTTGGTCCACGGGGAGGAAAGCAGAGGTGGCTCTAGTCTAGAGGGGTTAGATTAGCTCCCCTATATCCCTTTGCTGCTGTGTTTGAGGTTCAGCAGTGCTAGTGACAGATAAGAGTTACCCCTGTGGTCTTCCTTTACTCCTCAGGACCCAGCTCCTTCACATATCACGGGCTCCCAGAGCCTTTCTGGAGCAATAAGATGTAAAACAAGCATTACCATCGTCGTGGAAATCCTCCGTTGTGTGCGGTATCTGTCTCCTCCGTATGCAGTATGAGTCTGGGTTTAAGCCTGCCAAGCATCACAGGGCTGCTGCTTCAGGGCACAAGCTGGGATTTGTTTTCCTGAGCTTTCTGCAGGTCAGGAGAACAGGGAAACACGCTGCTGCTTTCCTTCCTTACCCAGACCTGTGCTGCCCAAGCCTCACACTACAGCTGCGCAGGGCAGGGGTGCTCCTGGTCCCCTTTTCGGCAATGCTGGCATGGGATGGGCGTGCGGAGCTCAGCACCGTGCTCTGCTCCTCACAGCCCCCATCCCATCAGCCAGGGCAGCACTGGGAAAGCAGAGCCCCCATTTCCTCGGGATGCAGCCAGTGCTTGTGCCACTGGCGTGGGAAGAGTTTTGCCAGTGGTTCCTGTGCTCCTCAGCTGGTTACAGGCACATCCCAGCATGTGGGCACTTCGTGTCCAGAAGCATTTCACACTTCAGGGCATCGTGTCTGTGGTGGTGGGTGTAGCTGGAAGGGAAGTGCAGGGAGCTGCTCTCTTCCAGCTGTGATCTGCCAGCTCATTTCTCTGCAGCCTGCCCAAATGCTTTTAGCCCTGAGGGGGTGTCTAGGCTGCTGAAAAGCTCACAGGGGCCACACGGGAGTGCCTGGTGTCCCCATCCTGGCGCCTGTTCCCTTCACAGCAGCTAGTTAGCCCAGCATGGGCCTTCAGCTCACTCCTCCAGCAGAAAACAGCAGCTTTCCAGGGTGAGCTGCTTCACTACCACACCACTGGGTAGTGCAGCCCCTGGTGAGCCCCAGGACATGGGCACCCTGCCCCAGCTCTGCTGAGGGCTCCCCCTACTCCCCACAGCTCCTGTGCTGAGCTAGCAAGAGCTGAAGGCTTAAACCCAGACTCCAAACTAAAGATAATATTAGTAAATGAATTTTTTTTTTTTTTTTTTTTTTTTTTTTTTTTTTTTTTTTTTTTGCACAGAAGCTGGTAATCTAGGACCTATGTGTGAACAACTTTATATAAATATTTTTTGTACTTGGTTTACTCGGGTTGGTATGAAACATTCTATTTAAGTTCTTTGAACACTGTGGATCCCCTGATGTGTATGAGTGGCAGAGGCTTTGTAAATTAAGGGACGTTTGTGTGAATAAAGCTATTTGATGGGGTTGAAAAGCCACACACAACTTGAAATGTGAGCTCTGTGTGTTTGTCCTTGGCTATGCTGGCAGCAGTGGGCAGACAAAGGCCCTAAAGCAGCTCTGGCTCCATCCTGGAGGGCAGGTCCAGCTAAGCCTGAGCTGGAACTGGGCTAACTAGACTGACCTCAGGGCTTAGGGCACTAAACAAAGGCACTGTGGCCAGTGCCAACCAGACCGTGGCTCCTTGGCATGTGGCACTTGTGGCCTTTTATCCTTGCCCTGGATTAGGATTAGCCCTGTTCTTGATGTAGACACCAAGTAGGACACTGTGATTAGTGGGACAGGCAAGCTCAGCCTCTGCTTGCAAAAAACCACCTCCCCATCCTGCCCCTTCCTCCCCATCTGGCCACATCCCTGGCCACCCCATGTCAGGAGAAAGGACAAGAGCCCCACACCCAGCTGGCTGCCCACTCTGGAGGTGGCTGGAAACCCCACAAGGAAAATACCTAGCAGAACTGCCACTTTATAGCCACAAACAATTTCTTCCTTTGCACAGATCCTCTGCCCTAACTCCCAGGTGCCCAAGCTGCTCACAGCAGCTGGGAGCCTCCAGTGCCACAACTGCCATCCATGATGGGAAAAGCACCACGAGGCTGAGCCGCATCATGCAGCCACGAGAAGTTTTCCTGTGGGTGATGTCCACAGGTGTCCAGCAGCCTGGGGCCACCCTGAGCTGGCGTGGGACAAGGGATGTGCCGGCGCCCGGGGCCGCGCTCCGCTGCTCGCCAGCCCTTGCGTAACAGCCCCGCAGCCTCGCACGACCCGCGGCAGCCGCAGCGCCCGCGCCGGGACGTGCCGGGCAGCCAGTCCTCCCCTCCCGCTCCCCCTGCGGCAGCCCCAGCGCCGCCGGCCGCGTGTCCGTGGGCTCCCCCCGCACGGCCGTCAGCATTGTGCTCCTTAATCGCTGCCGACAGGAACCTAAAATGGATGTTTTCAGCCCAGTGGGGCCGCAGAGAGGCTGGTCGACCACAGCCCTGAGCTGCCCCACTCACCAGCTGGCAAGGGGGGCCCAAACCGTATTTCCTCCCCCTTCCTGCTGGGTTATCTCGGCATTGACTGCACAGCACCCACTGTGAGGGGCAGCCCAGGGTGCTCAAACATCCCTCCCCCAGTCCTGTGCAGAGCATCCTGCCTGCAGGCAGGGAAGGGGCTGCACTGGCTCCAGTCACACTGGCCTCCGGTGAGGGACAAGCCCTCACTGTCCCTGTCCTGGTGACAAGTGCAGCTGAAAAGACCTGTTGTGCTACACTGCTGTCCCTCACCAAATGCAGTCACCCCCAACGTCTCTGTCACAAATGCTGCAGCACCTCCAAGAACACTTCTGCTCTTGTGACTTCGCCCTGGTTTAAGCTACACCAGTGACAAGGATCGTGTGGCCTCCAGACTTATGGCATCTCACTCTTCTCTGTGACCAGACACAAAATGTGCTCTGTGAGCCCCCTGGCCCCCAACTCAGCCCTTGCAAATGGAGTGAAACTGAACCCCAGCAGGAGCTGGGGGTTGGAGCCTGGCTCACCTCTCACGTGTGCTGCAGGTGAGGAGCCAGTAAGGGCAGGTGACCGAACAGCACAGCCGAAAAGCACCATTAATGAGAGACATTGATGTCAGTCACCAGAGAGATGTTTCACTCTGGATTTGCTCTCCAGAGACCTGCTATTTTGCATGCAAAGAGGTTTGCTGAACTCCACAAAGGCGCTTCAAGCACTTGACAGCTGACAGAATACTTCAGCAGCCACTGCCTGCCCTGTGCTCCTTGGGGACTGGGAGTGGGGCACGTGCTGGGGCAGAACTGCACATGGCAAAGGCCAGGGCCACGCAGCAGGGCCAGGGTGGAAAAGGCAAGGACAGCCCTTGCAGCCACCATGGCCATGAGGCCAGCCACAGTCCTGAGTGCCAGCACCAACCTCACCTGGAGGGATTAAACCTCAGAGCAGAGGTGAGGTGCTGCAGCCGTAGCTTTGCTCTCCCTTTCTCTGCTTGCATACAGAAACATTTTCAAGAGCCTCCTCTCCACAGAGGCTATGTTTTACAGCTAAAGCACTAAGTCATTCATCACAAAACATAAATCCATATTTCTTTTTAGATCTCTTGAGCTCCTCAAGCAGCAGCCACTTCAGCAGCCCTTGCTGGGCCAGAGTGACACCAGCTGCTGCTTGAACTGGTGGGAGGAGGACAAGGTCCATTGTATTGGCACAGGACATTCATTTGCCTCATCCTCTCACTGATGAATTGCTCCACTTGCCCGTGTCAGGCTCCAGCCCAGCAGAGGATGAACAGCTAAAGCTGCACTAAGCCCACACACTCCATCGAGCAGGGAGATGACTCAGACAAGGCTCTCGGTGCAGGTGGAGGTGACAATGAACACAAGGGACAAAAGCTGAGCGAGCAGGGACTCTGCTCTCCCCTCTGACCCACTGTGAGGCAGAAGCCTGGACCCTCCTCACCTTCTCTCCCCCTGTTCAATGGCAGGACAGTCACAGGCGTCCTCACAGCCCAGCCACAGTGCTCTGCCATGCAGACAAGGCAGACAAGGCCGTAGATGGCACCAAGCTTAAATACTTTTCATCCCATTGAACACAGTATCCCAGCAGCTCGCCAGCTCACACAGGGGCAGTACAGGCCCCAGTGTGTGTGGAATGGCCGTGGCTCCCCATTTCCTTCTGCAGAGCCCAGGCAGCCTTGCCCAGGGGATGGAACATGGGGAGCAGCATCGCCCAAACCACCTCCTGATTCCACCCAAGGCTTCAGAAAATGTAATTTTTGCCTGCAATCTGTCTCAAATGCATTGTGCAGTCTGCTCACCCCACGCACACCCCACCTGCCTCTCCCGGCAGTAGGGACTGCACGTGGCAGCAGCAGCAGCTTCATCCAGAGCCACTTCGGGTCAGTCTCAGTTCCGTGAACAAAAGCTGCTTCCCCAGCTCGTTTCCTGACAGAGCTGATGGCCTGTGTCCCTTTGGGGACCCAGCACTTGCTGGGAGGCAGCAAGGGAGAGAATTAAGAACTATTTTCTCTGCCAGAGGTAAGATCTCTAAACAAGCTTCTCAGCCAAGAACTTTAATTTTTTTATTTTATTTTACAGGTTTTGCAAGGGAATCTTGTTCTTCAGAATTGCATCCGCCTCCAACCCCACTTAGAGCTGCCAAAGCCTGCACTTCCCCCGGGACCAGCCTGCAAGTGGCAGAGATGGATGGGATGACACGGGCATGACTTCACCCTTCTGTCCTGCTGTCGGAGCCGGGGGCTGTCAGGACCCCCTGAGGATCCTCCTGCTCTGGCCCTGTGCTGCAGCCCCACCAGCCCCCCTGGATCAACCCCCCAGACCACAGCCATGGGGTGCCACAGCCCCTGCCCCAGTATTGGGGCTGGATGAGGCCCCCGGGAGAGCATCCCTGTGAGCAGCAGCAAAGCCCAGCATGACTCCAAGCACTGACTCCACTCCCTCCACACAGATCCAGCCCCTCAGTCACTTCTGCTTAGCCCAGGAAGGGCCACTGTCTCTGGTCTTGTGAAAGATGCTTGTGCCCCCCCAAAAGCTTTCTAGGAATCAGTGAGGACACTAAACTACCTGTGCAGGGTTAACCTCCCCTTCTCCACAAACCCAAGCCAGTTGTTATCTCTCTGTGATCCTCAATCCCTCGTGACACAGACATACCCCAGTCTTGGCCCTATGTCTGGGAAACACAGACAAATGTTCCCCAAACCACTGTAGCCTGCAAGAAATAAAAGCCCCTGCCTTACTCCTGCCCTGGAGGTTTGCAGCCCCCCCTTGCTTGTAGGCTCTTGTGGGATCAAACGCTTCAGGCTGATTTATCCATAGGAGACGGAAGCCCAGGCAGATGAGAGGGAGCGCAAGCCCAGCCGGGCGAGAAATCACAGCAGGGCAGCTCCGCCTACTCTGCTCTGTAGGATGCTGTGCCGGTCACCGCATTCCCAGCGGGATCGATGCTCGAGCCTTGGAGCTGTGTCCATGTCCCATTCCCCGGGGAGGGCAGACATCTCGCTCCCCAGGCGTGCTGCACCCCGGCATTATCCCGGCTGTGCTCCCCGCCAGACACGGCCCCGGGCAGGTGACCAGGGGACAAAGCTGCA
This sequence comes from Vireo altiloquus, assembly GCA_013396875.1. NCBI lineage: Eukaryota > Metazoa > Chordata > Aves > Passeriformes > Vireonidae > Vireo > Vireo altiloquus. Next base: position 262,301 of record VZRF01013017.1, on the reverse strand, counting down.
GGCTCGGCAAGTTTCCCACTCCCCGTCTTTGCTCTCCCACATCCGAGGAAACGTGACCCTCTTGGGAAGTTTCCTGGAAAAACGGGGAAGCACAGTCGCTGCTGGGATGAGCCTGCCAGCAAGGGCTGTCTCGTAGGATCTGGGACAGGACAACCTGCCTTGAATTTACGCTCAAGGACGTCTGTCTTGCAAAGCTCAGCACAGCACGAGGAGATCCGAACGGGCTTTTGATGAGCTTCCAGCAAGATAAAGGAGCTTCCCTGACCCCGCTCCATCTTCCTGAGCGAGATCATCAATAACCAGCGCCGCTGCAGCCTGCGGCTCAGATGGGCTCTCGACTCTCATGTCCGCACGTGTCGGGTGCTTAAATTAATGTGACTGCTGGAGAAAGGAGGGGGTGTCTGCCCCAGGGGTCCCCTTTGGTGCCAAGACTTGTCCAGCCTGCCCATCCATCAGCAGGAGAGGAAAGAAGAGCCCAGCAGGCAACTGCTCCCGAGGAAATACGGGGCTCTCAGCCCTGCGTGTAGCAGAGTGCGAGGCTCAGACCAGAGAAGATTTTTGTCCCAAACCAGCCTCCAAACCCCCAAATTTATTGAACTGCTCTATGCAAACAGCCACTACAAACTCTGGCAGGTCCAGGCTTTGGGGCTCCCTCCTCGGGTACCATTAGAGGTTGTAATGAGCTGGAGATAATTGCTGCCACGGGGACGCAATTAACTCTTTCCTGCCCGGGTCCAGCTGGGGCTTTTACATCCCACAAGAGCAATTCCCTCCCTCCTTCCCCCGGGTTCCTTAGGAAACTTCCATTCCTCTTCCTTCTCAAAGTGAGCCTCTGAATCAGAGTCTGACGAACACCACGAGTTCACTGATGTGTGGCTGTGATTTAGAGTTGGAATATATTTGGAATGTATAATTTATTTCAGGTATCTGAGGCACCAGTGAAACTGGGAGCAAGCAGTGAGTAAATCAGTCATACCCTTGTGATCATGGGGGCTGCAGTCTCTATGTTGCTATGAAAATCCTGCTTCCATGAAGCCAGGTGAATATCATGATGGATGAGTACTGTTTGGGGCTGCAGGGATAAATCAGGGACCCCAGAGAAGGAGGTGATGTTGGGAGACTTTAATCAGTGCTGCTGTTGGGACACAACCTCTCACAGAAAGGTCAGTGTTGCATAGCCCTCTGTCCTGGGACAGGGATCACCTTGAAACAGGTGCTGCCCAAAGAGCTGCTCCAAACCTGGCACCCCCTCCACCTGCCAGGTACCACCTGGAAGCAGCAGAAGAGGAACCAGGCACAAAGTCAACCCTCCTCCCTACCTCTGTGGTGGTTGCCTTTGCAGCAAATCACTTTTGCAGAAATGCAGAAAACGTGAAATATGAAGACAGAAATTGCCAGCGACTTTTAATTTGGGTTCTGCCAATTTTTCTGTTCCAGCTATTGATTTTCCATAAAGATTAATCCCTGCTCCCAGCCCTCTCTGACAGGCATTATCTGGATGTTTTGCCTGCCCTGAGTGTGGAAATATATGTTTTATTAAGTGTCAGAACTCACTAATGAGAAGTAGGAGGAAAATCGATTGTCTGCTTATATCTTGATCTCAGACAGGACTAACAAGTTCTTTATTTTGATGCTGTGGACAGGACGGGCAGAGTGACAGAGTGACAGTGGCTGTCAGCTCTGCCACAGAGACAGCTCAGCTGATGAGGGGGGTAAAGGGTTATGTGGCGTTGGATGCTTCAAACACATTTGTATGTGTATTAATTCAAAGAGATTCATAGAACACTATAAAATCCTACAAATTGATTCCTGATGTGCAGTGACGGAAAACTTCAGGTGCAGACTCTAATCACACTTATTCTCCTATCCCTAAAACCAAGAAAACAGCTTGGCCAGCAGCTCACTGTAGGGACAGCCAAAGGGATTAAATTTTTCCATGCTAAAGCTGGGATTCAGTTTAGTATTTATGGCAATAGAAGCACAAGCAAGCTCAGTGCAAGTCTCTGCACTGCTCCAGCCATAAACCCCGTTTCAAACATGCATTGTGCTGTGCTCATAGAAAGTGCTCAGGTGGAATGAGATGAATATTAAGGTCTTTTCCAGACCAAGACATCCCATGATTCTATGATTCCATGATTCCTCCTTGGGCATCTGGCACAGGGCCCAGCTGGAACAGGAGGCAAGGTAAGCTGGGCTTCTACAGGACTCTTCTCATACCCTCAGACCACCAAGGCTGATTGGAAAGTATAGCTCCAGTTCCCAGCACACACAGTCCAAACAACAGGATCGAGACCCATGACACGAGCATTAACATTCATTTCCCACAGAAACTTTGTGTAATTATCAAATACTGATCTCCAGTGGCCCTCCTCCCTAAAGAAGGCTACCAGCCTGCTTTCACTCATATTCGTTATCTCCCTTGTCTGTTAGAGGATCACACCTGACAATTGTATAGTTAATCTCTTGGCAGCTGTGAAATGAAACAATAAGCTCCGGCTGCCTTGAGAAGATGCATTGATTTCTTGAAATGACAGATCGCCTCCTCCTTTGATGTTCAAGCAGGAGCTCAGGACTGGTGTTATGGATCCTGCCTGTCATTCAATTAAAAAAGCTTAGCAGAGATGCTCCAGCTGAGCACACCAGACAGCATTAAGGCTAAGCCCTGACCCAAAGATTTAATAGTAGGGAGAACGAAGGCACCCTCAGCCCTAGGGGCTTGTCCAGTTTGCTGATGAGTTCACCAGTTACGGTATGGAGCTCGCCACCGTGAGCTCCATACCACGAGGCAAGCCACTCTCTTCTCCAGACTAACACAGCTGACTGGGCAGCCAGGTCCCATATAGGAAAGCAAAGCAGGAAAATCCCTTCCTCCCCAGAAGGAAGTTTGCTGCACTTAATGGAGCATTTTATATTCTATTTCAACACAGCTCTTTCATAAGAATTATGTGTTTAACAAAACTCTTGACACCATGAAACAGCCTCAGTCTCACAGTGGAGAGTGAAGTGCTGGTGACTGGCCTCAGATGGACTTTGCAAGATTCTCCCCCAAAAAGCAAATAAGCTGCCATTCACAGCAATGTCATAAAGCCCAGCAAGCTTCGTCTGAGATTTAGATTAGAAAGAAATTCTTCCTCTGAGGGTGGTGAGGCCCAGGCACAGGTTGCCCAGAGAAGCTGTGGCTGCCCCATCCCTGGCAGTGTTCAAGGACAGGTTGGAGGGGACTTGGAGCAACCTAGGATAGTGGATGGTGTCCCTGCCCATGACAGGGGGTGGAACAAGGTGACCTTCCAGCCCAAGCCATTCTGTGAAACTACGATTCCATAGTTGCATCCTTCTACGTTCCATCTTCCTTGGTTTCACCATCCCATTGTGACACAGCAGCAGGCACGGAGTGCCGTGGTGCTGCCCCGTGTGACTGCCGTGTCACCGCTTTGCAGACGCAGCAGACACGTCTCGTTGGACGGGCAGAGTAGACCTGCTCTCCCCACGACGCCCGGTCTCACCGACCTTGAAGCCTCCGAAGGTACGAGGGACCGGGGTGGGGCGGGGCGGGGGGGGGAAGC
>VZRF01013017.1:208732-258710 GCA_013396875.1 Vireo altiloquus | reverse complement strand
GGAGGGTATGAACGACTCCGGGGGTTCTCCTGGTTCGGCCGCAGCTCCTCAGGCCTGGGGGTCGCCGTGGCAACGGCCGCGTCCTGCGGGGCCGGGCCGGGCCGGACCGGGCCGCGCCGGGCCGCGGGTGGATCGCGTCGGGCCGCGCCGGGACCGGAGCACTTGGACACAGCTCCCCGGGCCTGGAGCACCTGGACACAGCTCCCGGGGTCTGACGAGGTGGGCCGGAACTCCAGGGGGCGGCCCTTGGGTGCCCCTGCGACTGCTCCAAACTCCGGCCTGGATGAACACAGAGCCCCCTCCTTGGGTGATGCAGCCCCCCCGGCTGTAAACAGAGCAGCAGTGCAGGGAATTCAGCCAGCCCTCCCTGGCAGGAGAAAAAAAAAAGGCTGTAAAAACATGGGAAAAAGCAAGGAAAACAAGCACAATGACAGCTCGGTGTGTGGGCAAACACATTGCTTGGCAGAGCCAAATCCCTCCAAGAGTGGGGAATGTCACCTGGCGCGTGTGCTGGTCCTGCTGCTTCATACACGATGCCGGGAGCTGGCACTGCTTTGGTTTGGNGGAGGGTATGAACGACTCCGGGGGTTCTCCTGGTTCGGCCGCAGCTCCTCAGGCCTGGGGGTCGCCGTGGCAACGGCCGCGTCCTGCGGGGCCGGGCCGGGCCGGACCGGGCCGCGCCGGGCCGCGGGTGGATCGCGTCGGGCCGCGCCGGGACCGGAGCACTTGGACACAGCTCCCCGGGCCTGGAGCACCTGGACACAGCTCCCGGGGTCTGACGAGGTGGGCCGGAACTCCAGGGGGCGGCCCTTGGGTGCCCCTGCGACTGCTCCAAACTCCGGCCTGGATGAACACAGAGCCCCCTCCTTGGGTGATGCAGCCCCCCCGGCTGTAAACAGAGCAGCAGTGCAGGGAATTCAGCCAGCCCTCCCTGGCAGGAGAAAAAAAAAAGGCTGTAAAAACATGGGAAAAAGCAAGGAAAACAAGCACAATGACAGCTCGGTGTGTGGGCAAACACATTGCTTGGCAGAGCCAAATCCCTCCAAGAGTGGGGAATGTCACCTGGCGCGTGTGCTGGTCCTGCTGCTTCATACACGATGCCGGGAGCTGGCACTGCTTTGGTTTGGGTTGGGTTTTTTTTGTGGAAAGAAAAAAGTGAAAAGGAAATACAGTGTTTTTCTTTTAGTTGACAGCTCTCTTGGAAGATAAAGTTGCAAATGAGTGACTTGCTATAAACTGTGGTGCAGCTCAGGGCCAGACAGCTGAAAGGTTTGCAAACGCTTGGAATTCCTATGAGGAAGTGTTATTAGCTTTGTTATGAATTTAGGGAAAATGAGGCCAAGAAAAATGGCTTTTTAAGTAGATCTCACAATCTAGCTTCTACAGGGCATGTAAGAACTAAGATATCCCAGTCAGATCTTTGTTTCAGAATACTGTATTCATTTTGTTTTCAAATCAAGCGTGTCCAGCTTGTGAAAGCCACCTAAATGTCCAGCTGGGTTCTCATTACAGTATCACTGACAACAGGGTCACAAGCATTTATTTAGCTAATTGCTGTTTATGATACATAAGCTGTGTGAGCCACAGGCATTCCAGCTAAAGCACAACAGAGAAACACCTTCCACCTTGGCACAGATGGCACAGCCAGCCAGGGCACATCTTTGCCAGTAAATGAAGTATAAAATCATCCCAGAATGGTTTGAGTTGGAAAGGACCTTAAAGTTCATCTTATTCTGCCATACACAGGGACACCTTTTACTAGACCAGGTTGCTCCAAGCCCCATCCAACCTGGCCTTGAACACCTCCAGGAATGGGGCAGCCATGTGTGTACATGCGTGTCATTCTATTACCGTCCATTGCAGAAAAGCAAGAAAGCAAGTAGACCTCATGGTATGAGATGATGCAAACTAAAACCAAAGATCGGGAATGCAGCACATCACTGAAAACATTGTCAGGTTATGACTGCCAATCCACTGGTGAAGGCAGAAGTGCAAGGAAAACGCTGTCATGCCTCTTGGAAGCTGTCGTGAGGTGGCACTCGGTGCATTGCGTTGTTCTGCCTGCTGCATTCCAGCTCACATGGAGGCAGAGGGTTAATTTGAATCACCAAGGTGATTATGTAGCTGTAGGAACTGGCTGAGAAGATGGGCCTCAAACCTCAACAGCCTGGTAGATTACAAAGAGAGAAAAATAGACATCTCCAGAGAGGCAGAAGAATGGAAAGAAATTGCTTACAGGAGTACAAAGGCAGCTAATTAGAATGAAACAAGATAATAAGATAGGGAGAAATTTTGGCAGAGCGTATCAGAGAATAGTTCCTGCCAGTGAATCTATTAAGCGGAGGTAGAACCTCTCAAGGGCGGGTAGAGGAAGACCAGTTGGAAGACATATAAGTAGACAATACGAAACATTAGAAACCATACAAGTGTAGAGGAAAATTCCTCTGGAACTACATCTAGTCTGACAGTTCTTTATAAGCTAAGCTTTAATTAAGAGAGAAGAGTCACAGCCATGATTGTACTCGCTCACAGCTGCTTTTCCTTTGGTTCCTAATGTTATTATTGTTGTTTCCTACACAGCACCCAAGCTTTGGAAGCATGGCTAACGTTTTGCGTGAGACTGAAACCAATTCGGACAGTACCACACCCAGAGAAGAAGAGGACGACGATGCCAGCATGGAGCAGTACCTGAGAAACAAAAACCTTATTCTGGATTTCCTGCGCTCCGACCTGAACCCCCACCACCTCCAGTACCACTGGAACAAAGTTCATCTTCTGAAGAAGAGTTACTTTTACTTGAAGTTTGAGCCCAGACACGTGTGCGTGAGAGATCAGAACAATATGATGATTTTTGCTGACATCTTGCAAATAGCAAACCCCTGCCAACTCCAGAAGATCAAGAAGGTGGGAAAAAAACAGACTGAAATCCAGCTGGCACTTTTAACTGAGCTGTTGGAACAGCTGGAACAAGGTCGGGAGGAGCTGAGCCGTTACGTACAGATCTGTGATGTTGAAACCTTCCTCTCCCAGTGGGACTTGAATATAAAGAGAGTGCTCAAGCTTTCCATGTTTTTCAATAAGCTAATTTCCTTGGAAGAGCCAAGGAAGCTCCATGTCAAGCACAGTTTGGTGCCACAGACACATCTTGGAGGTGCTCTACACCCTCCCATTAGTTTTTCTCTCTATACGAAGAAGCCACCAATTTTCGATCGGATGGAGTCGTTTGCGTGCCAGACCTGGGCCCAGCTCAAGTGGTTCACTGAAGGTCCAGATTCGCACCTTGAACGATGGCAGCTGGAGATCAAACTAGTGACAGACGACAGTCAGACAGAACCAGGATACGGCCGGACCCAGGAGGTCATCTCCAACCCGTGTGTAATCAACCACCTGCAGCCTGGCAGGTTGTATGAGTTCAAAGTGAGAAGATCTGACACTCACACGCTCGTCTACTCGCAGTGGCACGACTGTCTTGTATTGAAGACAAAAACTCACCCTGTTGAAGACACCAAGGAAGCCCCCAACCGCAGCCTGAGGCGGCTCACAAGACCGACTCCCTCACTTTAATGGTTTAATGAAAAAGATGAGTAAGAGTAATTAAAAATAAATTGTTTAAGCAGTTTGCTTAATAAAATAAAACTTGTTCTGTTTTCAACAGCAATTTTACAGGTGCCTTTCCAAAATCTTTCCAGGTTAGCAGTAACCCATTTGAAATTTCTCACAAAAAATTACACCTTTAGGTAGCATTTGGGACTCAACACTTGTGTCCCACTGCCAGAGGTGACAGGTGGGAGCAGACAGAACCAAGAAGTCTTGCAGGACACCTCTGAAGCAGAGCACAGGAGACAGAAGCATCTCCACCATCCAGTGCTTTCCATCTCCTGAAGGATGCTCAATGTCAGCTTCTTCCAATGACGTTTTGGGTTTTTATTGTCCTTCCTCCAATATACCTGAACTGAACTCTAAGCTCTTCAAATCACCCACCCAGACTTATGTCCATCACTGGTTTCTTTCACCCTCTACACCTTGTGCCTTATAAGTACCTAAGCATGACTTCACCCTTCTATAGTGCATGAAAAGATCACTTTAATTTAAAAAAACCCAACCAAAACCCAACAATAAATAACCCCCAAGCCTCCCAACGAAGAGGGAATGATAATACATGAGTATGCAGAAAAAATTATTTTTCTGTCCAAAAACTGCAGCTAATGTTAATTTTCTTTTTACCATTTGGTTCAGCCCAAACAGAGCTGTTCCCAGACAGATTTTAGTCAAACCATCACAAAACCGGCCTTTTAGTAATAAAATGTATTATTTAAATAAATTCAAATCATTTTTACAATTATGGCTTAAATATCAAAAAAGGAATGTTGAGGTTCATTCTTATAAACAGTCAAAGCAGATAAAAATATTTGTATCCAAAAGGTCATTTGAGGTTTGCTGCAAGTCACAGACATACAAAAGATAAAAACCTGCCACATTTCAAGTTCCTTAATTCACACTTTATGACACTTGACATTTCATTTCTATTTTTAAAAAACCCAACAATTTATTGCAGTAAATTGATTGTCCTACACAGATCTGTCCAAATCCTCAAAAACAGTCCAGCTGGCCTGATGCTGGGCTCACCACTGGCTGCCTGCACAGGTTCCCCTTGTTCAATTTGTGCTCAAACTCTAGCTAGTGCTGAGGAAATTAAGTTAATGCTGTTGGATGAACTGACATTTATGTCCTGCAGCCATGTGCTTTTGTCTTTGTGGAGAACACAGAGCCTGTGACTGGACAGATGCCCTGGGCATCACGCTGCCAGGGTGCTCCTACTGGGATTACCAAAAGTTTGGTATTTTAAGAATATTGCTCAAACATAAAATTCTTTCAAAAGTAAATTCAAAACTCTGTGTGCAAATGAAACCAGGCTAATTTGAACTTTTTTTCCTCTATTGATTTCTATTATTCTCTGCATGAGCATAAAGACAAGAACATGATACTCAGCTGTCACTACCATCTATAAAAAGTTTAATTGCACTTTCTGCTATCCCTGACTATCGTGTGACCAGCTCTCCAGGAACCTGCTCACAGCACCAGCAGCCCAAGGGCCCAGCCTGGCTGTAACTGCTGCTTGGGTGCATTTCCTAATCACCAGTTATAAAATACATCCTCAGAGCTAAAAAAACCCCACATATATTGTCTTGCAACACAGAGGTGACCAAGCAAAGCATTTCAATCTACCTCCATGGAGTAGAAATAAACACTTTTTTCCCAATGAGCACAAAGGGAGTTGCTTTATGAGGACCAAACTCCCTCCAAGAGCACTGACTAAGCCACTACACTTGGGGTGAGTCTCCTCATTTGTGTTACATGTATGAAATAACCATCATAAAACCCAGGGGAGAAACTCTTCACTTACAGGACATCATGAAAATGACACCTTCTGCTTCTAAAGGAACCAAGGTGGCTTTGCTAAAATGAAGCTGGCACCGTGCTAAAGTAGTATTCCAACAATTCCAGCATTTTCTGATGTTCTCCATAACATCTCAGAGCTAGATGATTGCATTTTAATAGTCCACAGAATGATCTCTAGACAATCTTATTTTGGAATTGCAGTAATATTTGCTAATCAGGCTGGTGCAGAATCTTTTAAGATCCCACCCAGGATGACTTCAAACAGGACCAATGAATTTTAAACCTTACCAGCTTTTATCAAGCATCTTTAGAGCCAGCAGGAGGTATTTCCTACGGGTTTTTATCCTTCATGGAATTGCCAGCCATATGCCCACTATTATGCTTCAGTAGGACAAGAGCAAGCTTGGGTGGTCTTTGGCATACAGCTCAAATCCCCCAAAGGCAGACTGCAGAAGGAAGTTTAAAACTGGGAAGAGAACAACAAAACCTCTCCATAGGTTCTGAAGTCAAGTCTGACACAGTCATGAGAAGAAACACAGCGTTAAATGGAGACTTTTGCAGACACAATGCTTTCCTATTGCCATTCCTCCACATGGGAAAGAGCCATGCTGGATTTCAGTTGCAAACAGGACAAAATTCCTCCTGCCATAGCGCTGTGACATCACAGGGATCCATGCCACAAGGAAAAGTGGTGTCCCAGCACAGTACAGACTTGGTACAACACCATGATTGCAGCTCAGCTCCATCCCATGTGAACACCATGGACAGCCATGCAGGTGGTTTGGGGAGAGCTGAGGCAGGCACTTCATACATTCAAAATTGAAATGAGATAAAAGACACCCTCCCTCAAAACTGTCATGCTTCCAAAAGCAGCTCCATGGTTCTCAAAGGGCACCATTCACCACAATACATCTCTACCAGCCAAATGTCACTGGGTGAAAGCAGCTTCTCTGGTGAACCACAGCTTCCAGCTCACAGCAGTTTGGCTACAGACAATATAAAATTACATTACACACATACATGCCGTGGTGCACTTATCAAACCTCCTTCACTGCTCTTAAAAACTCAGGCCATAAAGCTGTGAAACACATTCACAGAGTTAGAAATTAATAAATTAAAAACAGCTTTAAAAAATGTGGGATAGGAAGGGGGAGGGGGCTCAACATGAGATTTCAAATAAAATTCTAAACAGTTTAAAATCGGTTGACAAATCCCAACATTTTCTGGTAGGAGTAGTCCCCACTTTTCATTGCCTTTATGCTGGTGAGGACAACCTCCTTTGTACAAAGAACACGTAAATCTATTTACAAAATCACCTTGGCCTTGGCGCTGCAATATTTACATGCTCAGAGAACAACATTTTGGCTAGACAAAGAGTGGTGCATGTGTCTCTCATTGCTTTCATCCTTCACTAAAAAAAAAAAATGAGAAGTCTTAAAAATCCCCCGTCCTTGGATTTAAAATGAGAGGCAGCACTCAGAAGCTTTGGTCCTCCATGGCAAACAGCAGCTTGCTGTGCTGCTCTGCTGCGTGCAGTCGTTCCACCCTGATGAATGGACTGAGCTTTTGATCCCCAAAGTGCAACCCCGAGAGCTGGAGTAAATATTTGGTCCCCCCAAATTGCAGCTGCAGTGGCAGGTAGGATGAGTGTTCTGCTGAGCAACTTAAGAGTTATAAAAATAGTATAATCATCAGTAAAGTCACATGCCCATCATCCATCTCCAATGCTTTTTGGTTTGCTAGAATTGAAAGTTCCTGCCCAAGGCTGCACTGATTAAAAACACCCCAAGATGCTGAAGCAGACGCTGAAGCTGAGTTGTCACTCCGTGTGGGAAGCTCCCAGATCCCCCGCTGCATTTGGCTCCGTAGGTCATTGAATAATGGAAAGATTTGGTCCTTCCCAAGGCACACATAACGCAGTTCAGGCAGAGAGGGCCTCTCCTCACCGGCAGAGGGCTGGGGTCCTCCTGACACGAATCTCCTGGGCTGCAGTGCAGCAGTTGTGCTTGTAGTAATGCTGGACCAGTCTCCCCCACAAAGGGTTGCACTCTAGGAGGTACCGGTTCCCTGTGAGATGGGCACAGCAGGTTAGTGGCCAGAAGAGGCTAGGCTGATACCATTTTTGTCTATAACCTCTAGCTAAGGGGGCTGGGTCACTTGCAGGTTACTGTGAAATCTCATCTCCCTTTGCCATGCTGTCATGTCTGTAAGCAGCTTCCCTACACATCGCAGCCTACACCTGTATGATTAGGAGCAAAATGAGCAGCCAGATTTTTCTTAGGAGAGAGCTCTAGCATAAACACAACAGAAACATGGTTCAAAACAAAGGGTGAGAAAAACTAACTATACTTGCTATATTCAAGCTGTGAATGAGCCTTGCTTTGCCCAGATTGCCCAATTTCAAACCCCCAGACTAAAGGGCAGAAGAATAAAGCAAGACCACTGGTTGTACAAGTTTGGATCACCATCCCTTTATCCAAGCATCCCATTCTCCTGCAGGCCTGTGCATGGTCCAAGGATACCAACCTATGATGCAGAGTCCTTCCTGAGCTCGTGTGATGGCAACATTGACCTGGTTTGGGTCTGTAACAAACCCCAGGTATTTCTTCTGCCAGCTCTTTGTGGGCTTCCTATCAATCTCAGACCGGGGGCAGGAGCGTACAGTTGACAGGATCACATATCTCCATTCACTTCCTACAAAGTGGAAACAAACCAGATTTTTTTAGAAGAAAGCATCTGGCCATTTCTCCACCCTACAGGACACTCATTTCTCTACTGCCACCCTCTGGGTTTCTCCAGCTTTGGAGGCCTTTGGACTCCTGGTTGCTGCTTCCCAGAGAGAAACAAACATCTGGCAATTCTCTAATACCCTTCTCAGATATAGAATCACAGAATCACATAATGGTTTTGTTTGGAAGGGACATTCTGTGTTCCAACTTCCCTGACATGGGCAGGGAACCTTTCACTAGAAATCTTCCACTAGAGATCCTCCATCTTCCTGCCTTCAGCAGCCTCATCCTGCCCAAGCACTCCAGAGGCTTCTAAAGGATTTATTGTAATCACAAATCACCCAGAAATCTGGTCTTCCATGGCTGAAATCACCCTGGGGTAGGGTTTGCTCGAAGACTCTATCTGTGAGCAGCTCCTCAGGAAGGCAGAAGGCGACAGAGCCAACCCTCCCCCTCCTGTCGCCTCACCTTGACTCTTCATGATGGTGCAGACGGTCACCCCGCGGATGCCCTCCCTCTGTAGGCTCTTGTTGATCTCGGACACCTGGGCGCTGTAGGGGCTCAGGATGGCGATGCTCTCCGGCCGGATGGTGCCATCTAGTGTCAGCTGCTTGGCTATCCTCACCTGGAGGGATCAGCGTCCTGCTCACCTGGGAGGGCAGAGCCCCCCAGCACCCCTCCCCAGGGCAGCGATGGCTCCTGCCTTGGGGTCACGCTGCCCTACACCTGCCTCTGCCCTGGGGCATCCTGGTGTGCTCCAGACACAGGAGGCACCAGGCAGACACTACTGATCCTTATATCTTTATCATCCCCCCACAGTTTCAGCACAACACCCTCCCTTCTCCATCCCCAGCAATTCCCCAGGACCCTCCTCACCGCCTGCGCCACTTCCTCCAGGTTAGCTTTGGAGTTCTCATTTCCTTCCTCAGTAGAAATCATGAGGGAGTGCTCCTTCCCTTCCATGTGCCCGAAGATGATGGGGCAGCAGTTGTTTTCTCTGTGGTAGAGCACGCTGGGTTTCCGAACAAGCTGAGGACATGTTCTCAGTCGCCTTTCATAGAACTCCTGGGATGGGAACTCGCAAATGCTCTTGTGCTGGCAGAGAAAAGGGGAGAAACTGAGGTGAACAAAACCCGAGGAACTTCTCAGCCTGCAGCATCTTTCTGGGCAGGCTTCATCCACAGGGCCATTCTGCCAGAGATGGCACTGGTATATTCCTATATAATCCTGTGTCTCGGAAGAGGAAGCACTAATGGAGAATATCTGACACTCAAGGTAAGCCCTGATAGCAGCATTTTGTGTGATGGAGAGGAGACAATCCACTGGAGGGCCTCACCATGCGGTACTGCGTGTCCAGCATCCCCGCTTGACCCTGGTAGCGCTCAAAGAGAGATGTCTCCATGCCAAGACTCTTGCAGACATCGTGGTTAACCACCGGCCGCAGCTGTTTGTGATCCCCCAGCAAAACAACCTGGAAGGAAGAATGGACACCTCAGCTGCGAGGTGGTGGCACTGGCAAAGGCCATCAGCTCTTTAAAGGCTGTTTGTACACGGAAATTCAGTGCTACTTATTTATGTTATGCTTACAGCAACCTCAGCCAAAGACCACATTGGACATGATATAAAGATTCTGTCCTAGATAATGTTTCCATCTGATGGGAGGAAAACAAAGAGCCATAGAATTCTAGAATCACAGAATGGTTTGGGTTGGAAGGAATCTTAAAGCTCATCTCATTCCAACCCCATACCATGAGCAAGGACATTTTCCACTAGATCAGGTTGCCCCAAGTCCTGTCCAACTTGGTCTTGAGCATTTCCAAGGATGAGGCAGCCACAGCTTCTCTGGGAAACCTGCTCCAGGGCTTCCCCACCCTCACAGGGAAGAATTTTTTCCTAATATCCAATCTAACTCTGCCCTCTGTTAGTGTGAAGCCATTCCTCCTTGTCCTGTCACTCCATGCCCATGTCCAAAGTCCCTCTCCAGTGCTCTTGGAGCCCCTTTAGCCACTGGAAGGGGCTCTAAAGTCTCCCTGGACCCTTCTCTTCAGGTTGAACAACTCCAACTGTGTCTATGCTTCTTGCCATGTTAATACTTTGTACCTGGGCCAGTACATTTCTTTGGTGGCAGCAATACCCACCCCAAAAAGAAGCACAAACCTTAAAACCCTAACAGGTCTTGGGAAAGCTGCATGGTAAAGGATGGAAAAGGCTCAAGAGCCCTGAGGAGTTGTCCCAGAGACACGTCTTTGGCAGGGCCATACCTTCTCAGCACGGTGGTGGCAGACCAAGGGGATGAGGGTCTCGGGTTCTGTGGACATGGCACACTCGTCGATGATGATCTGCCTGACATTGAGCTGCTCCAGGGCGCTGGCTGACGCGACAGAGCAGGTGCACAGGATGACATCGTGACGCGCCAGCTCATACGCACGACCTTGCAACAACCAACCTTTGTACCTAGCATCGATGCAGAAAGCACCAGGTTATGCATGAGGGAAACACCTCCAGATTCCTCATGCAGGAATCAGACAGAGGCTGTGCTTTCCCAAATGATTATGGCTTCACCTCCCTCCTCAGGATGAGCTGGTGTTCCCAGGAAAGGGCTTTGGATGGATACTGTAGGAAATGTACTTTGTCCTGAACTCAATAGGGCAGGGGGTCCAGGTGAAGGATTTGGGTGAAGGTTCACACAGGTATAATAGGAATAATAATAGGAATATAATAGGAATTTTGGTCCAGATGGACAACAGCACCAATGCCGAAGTGATTCTGAGGCTCTGTGCTGTACCACTAACCTCGAGCTCATCACTTTCTATCATTATTCTGAATACACAGTTTATTAATCTGTGCTTCAGAGGTGGCACACAGCCAAAGTCAGCCATCTCTCACCAGAGTCTCTTCCTACTCACTCCTTTGTTTCTTCTTCTGTGATCTCATCTCCGTTCCTCACCCGAGCGTCAAAGTGAGAGATCTCCTGCCAGAATTTGCTGGGTCGCCGCCGGATGCGATGATGCAGGATTATTTCACTGAATAAAGAGTAAATATATAAATATTTTCCCTCAACATTGACACCTGAGTGATTTCTTCTGCAGTGAAGCAGACCACACCACCTGCCTATGTGGAGAAACTACATTAGCTAAAAACCAGCCAAACTTTTCTATCTTTGTATACCCAATAATTCAACCTCGAGGACATAAAATACAACTGCTTCCCTTTAGCAGCTGCAAGCAGGAATGAAGTCTGAGACACTCAGGGCTGTTCCAAAAGGAGATGAAAACATCTAGGGACTTTTCAACAACCTGGATTTCCTAAATAGGTGCTACATTAGACTGTACACATTCACTTGAAAAAATTAATTACAAATTAATTAGAAAGCAGGTTAATAGTACTGCTCCACAGTGGTGGAGTGAAACTGTATTTGCTCTGGCTTGTTCAGCATTACTGATGCAGAAGCCACCTCTCCCCAACACCCTAGGAGCCTGCAGGGCCATGCCATCCTACCTGAGCTCACGTTTTGGCTTTGCATCCCGTAGGGATTTACGGGAGATATTCCGGTTGCTCCCCGGGTATGGGAATTCCATCGTCTCAATGGCCTCCCCATAAACCCTCAATGGTTTCAGGTGCTTCATCTTCATCAGCATCTCTGGAGAAGGAGGGCAGGTCTGCTCAGACAGCACCAAGCACTGGTGATGCTCAGGACTGTCTCTCCCTGCCCCCCACTCACCCCATCTCCATTGGTCCTTGCCCTGCAGTACAGGGTCTTCTGTAAGGACCAGCCCCACTTTCTGCCCATCCACACCACGTGTTCTCCCTCCCACCAGTACAAGCCACTTCAGGGGCTTAAAAGATAGTAGTTACCAGCAACAACATCAACAGACTTGTTGGATGGCCCACAGTACAAGATGCACTTTCTCCTGTTGTGCTTTTCATCTTCCAAGCATGGTGTTTTGTCCTTCTCAACACTCTCCTCATTCAGTTTATGGAACCAGTGCACAATGTGAGTTCCAACAACCGTCTTCCCTGTGCCTAGGAAAAAAAAAGGAGCATGCTGAGAACATTTAAACCACAACACTCATGCTCTGGATCAGCACCCAGATGATCAGCCATGAAATAAAATCAAGAACAGAGGGGACTGCATTGCACAGCTGCGGGTGATGCCAATCCACGCTCCCTTCTCCTGGCTCACCAAGGGTCCTATGGAAAGCAGCAGATCAGCTCTCACCTGCCATTCATACCACAGCAGGTGTGTTCTGCTGTCCCCCCTTACCTGGTGGGCCTTGGATGAGTGTGAAGGATTTTTTCAGAGCATCCAGAATAGCCTGGTTCTGACTCTTGTTAAGTTTCCGGTTGCTGCCGGGGATATCAAAGGATTTTTGCTGCAGGAATCTGGATGTTGTCACTGTTACAGCAAAGAGCCAAGAAAACAAATTTAAAGAAGGTTACTGAGGGCAGCAGAGAAGTGATTCAAAAAGAGGATGCAGCAGGTACCTAGTGATGGTGGTCCATTACAAGACCACCTAGAAGTAATCCTTGTCCCATGCCAAGATACTCTGCCCATGAACCATCTCTGAGTCCTGGGAATGACAATCTCAGCCATGCCAGCCACCAGCAGGGCACCCCAAATTACATAGCAGTTCCTCTCATTCCCTTGTCAGGGAAACCTCCTGGTCTGGGAGCATCACCCCTGTGGCAAGGCCACCTGCCTGGCCAGAAGCAAGTATCCACAACGTAAGAAATATTATTATTTGCACTTACCTTTTTGAGGAGGTTCGCGGCCAAGGGCGATGCTTTGAGCAAGGGGAGAGGCATACTTGAGCTTCCAAAGTGCTTTTTCTTTGCGTCTGACAGACAAGGAAAAATAAGAGTGAATGGAATGTAGCATAAAATAGCAAAAGTTGTAATACAGCTTTGCACAACTGCCTTACTTATTCTTTCTCTCTGTTTTGTTGTTGCATTAACTCCTTCCACAAAGAACTTAAACCACAAATAACTTAAACTTATTCTGCTCCTCTGCATCTGGGACCATTTCTCAATTGACTGAAGAGCTGAGCCTGCAAAGATGTTGAGAGCAAGGAGCACAACTCCTGTCCCAACTCTGTTTTGTTATGGCTCACTCCCTTTTACTTCCAATTTTTCTTAAAATTCATGATGCAAAAGGAAGCACATTCTGGCCTGATGAATGCTACAGCACTGGGGGTGCATAGCAGCCTGTGCTGTGTACAAGGAAGGGCAAACTAGACACGAGCTCTGATTTTAAAAAGAGCAGACCTTGCTTTGCAGCAACAACAAAGGGGAATGATTTGGAAATCAGGGAGCTCTTCTGCAAAGCAAACCCCATTCCAGGGCTTCATTTGGCCTTTGATAACACATATTGCAGCAACCCAGTAACACAAGAAGCAGGTGCTCAGGGAAATTTCAGCACACTGCCCCATCTCCCCATTCTCAGGGACAACCAGAAGAGCATGAGACCCTCTGGAGAACAGACCTGAGGAGTGCTGCCACACCCCCCAAAAACCCACAGCTCAACAGTATGGCCAGTTACAGTAATAAAGGTAAGGACAGATTTTTCAGGGGATTAGCCACAGCAGTGAGGAAAGCCCATGGGGGTGCTGCAGAGGGTCCTGTGGGAAGCCAGGTTAACCAGAGCATACTGCTGAGCCCACTTACATGTCTGGCAGCATCTTTGGAATGAGCTCCACCGTGAACCTGGCAGAATCCTGTGAGATCTCCACAGGGATGTTCTCCATAGACATATAGTGGATGTAAAAGTTCATAGTCTGCTGACTAGACCTGTCTGACTTCTCATCATCGCTGAACTCCTCCGTGACCCCGTGAGCCACCCAGGTGTAGGTATCGGGATCAACCACAAGTTTGTTCTCAGGTTTGCCATTGTCAAGCAAAGACAGGTTCTGGAGGCCATGGCTAAGGCATTCCTCATCACTCTGGAGGCTCTTGGGAAGCTTCAGCCCACCTAAACGAATGCACAGGTAACAGTTGAAGAAGTCCACTTCAATGGAGCAATCCTCCAACCACTTCTTATTCAGCAAAATGCTTCCTTGCAGCTGTCCTTTGCTCGTCCTCTGCTTTGCCCACTTTATTTTAATATCATGGAGGACAATCGAGTCATTCTCGGCCACAGCACACACTGCAGACTCCATGGCACTCATGGGCATCCACACCTTGTTGTACTCTGCCGTGCTCTTGTACTTGTCCTTGGACTGCAGCATGGCATAGGCCGAGAAGCAGTCGATCGGCTTATCCATGTGCTGCAGGCAGACCTCAAAAGCTGGTGTCACACACCACAGCTGCACAAAGGGCACCAGGAAGCCCCGGCTGACATCGGTGGTGAGCTGGAACCGCAGCGCGTCACCGGCGCTCAGCTCCAGGGACAGCTCCATGTAGTGGGAGCAGGAGCTCCTCCGCACCCAGCCTATGTGCCGCCGGTACAGCTCCTTGCTCTGCCGCAGCAGCAACGCGGCCCTGTCAAACTCCTCATTCCTGATGGCCGTGAGCACGTCTTGCCACATCTGGGTGCGGAAGAGGGTGACGCTCTGGTCGCGGAGGGGTCCTTCCTGCAGGCTCTGCTCCTTTGACTCTGCAGAGTACATCCTCCTCTTCCAGGTCAGCCTGATGCTGCTCCGCTGCTGGATGAACACAGGCTGCTCTATCAGCTGAAGGGACCTATAGCTAATTCTCTGCGGATCTGGAAGACTCTCGTTGTTCAGGGGAAACAGGACTTTAAAAAACCTGCTCATCTCTTCGACATCCACTACAAAGGCAATCTTCTGCAGGACTTGGTCCTTCAGCTGGCTGGCCATCTGCAGGGAGTGGGCTCTCTTCTCATACGTCATCGCCTGGGTATTCTTCCTGTTGAAGTCATGACAGAGAAACTCAATGTCGTCCGCAGAATAGATGAGAGCCTTCTTGCGGAGCACAGAATGAAGGTGCCGCTGGACCACGACATCCATGTACCGGCGGATGGGAGAGGAGGCCCAGGTGTAGGAGTCAACATGCAGGGAGTAATGGCCTGCCTTCGACTGGACAGTGGAGTTGGAGCGACAGAAGTAGGAGCGGCTGAGCAGTCTCCTGAACTCCAGCACCACGGGGGCCAGCTTTGGGTGGATGTCATCAGTGACAACAAGGTCGAGCATCTTCTCGAAGTCACGGGCATTAGCAGCTGACTGCAAGTGCTCCCAAATGGGGCCCAGAAGACTGAACTCCACATTTTTAGAGGTGTCTTGTCCAGGAGGCATTTCTCCCAGGTGATGCAAGAGATGGATGGACAAAGGAATAATGTGGCTATACTTGTCTTTCATGTGCGACAGCTGTGTAAGACTTGGCTCACACTGACATCGGAGAGGAGTGACATTTCTGGTCACCTCCTGGTTGGTGAGGAACTCGGCCACGAAACTATTGAACATGATCATTAACTCCTCTATCATCTGATGGGACCCCCTGTTACCTGGGGAACTTTCCTCATCTAGCCGGTCATAGAAGCAGTCCTCCTGCAGCCGAAACTTCCGATGGATCCTGGAGAAGTGATAAGCCACAGCTATGCTGTCCTCCAGGGTATCAAAACGAAGGGCCTTTGCTGCTCCCCTGTAGCAGTTCTTAATGCAGAGCTCTGCCTCTTCGTAGGACAGCTGCCTGTCTGAGCGGATCACAGAGATGGTGAAGATTCCCTTTAACATCTGATCAGTCTCCTTTTCTACAGTGACAAACAAGGAGATCACCCGTCGGTCTTTCTGCGGCAGGAGGCTGCAGACGTCTTGGCTGATTTTGGGTGGGAACATGCACAGAGGCTCCTGCTTGGGAGCATAGTAGGTGACACCCCGCTTCTTTGCTTCCAGGTCCAAGGCACTGCCTTTGGGAATGATGCCAGCCACGTCTGCAATGTGGATCCCAATCTCATAGTGACACCCAAGATCCCTAACACTGATAGCATCGTCCAAATCCCTGGCACCTTGGGGGTCAATAGTGAAGGTCATATAACTCCGACAGTCCTTCAAAGTTTCCTTGGTGAGGTTTATGTTGCTGTCAGAGTTGTATTTGGCTGACTCTCTGGTGACAGCAGCTGGATATTTCTTCTCCAAACCATACTCCAAGGCGAGGATCTTTAAGCCTTCTTCCAAAGTCAGTGCTGCCTGCAAGATCTCTGTTATTATCCCCAAAGGGTAGTAAAACCCTTCCCGCCAGGATATGACCTGGACACAGAAGAACTGGCACCTCCTTGTCTCCTGGTTGATCTTCTCACAGCTGACCACTCTGTACTTCCCATTGACAAACTTGCGGATGGGAATGACATTGGGTTTCTCCTTCAGCCCCGGGACGAATATTTTGGTGACAGTGGGGTCGATGGGTATCATCACGCGGGGATCAAACTCGTCCATCATGCAGATGAAGGTCCGTTCTCTCTCGGCGCGCTTCAGGATGCCCACCACCCTCCCCTGTGGGCGGTGGCTGCTGCTGTCACCTGTGCTGTTCTGCAGGATTTCCACCAGCACCTCGTCCCCAGTGAAGGCTGTCCCACAGTTAACTCTGCCTTTGATCTGGATGTTCATGGCAGGGGAGTCGTTGAGGGTGAAGGCAGAAGCTCTGTCGAACGCCTCTTTGACCAGCTCACACCTCTTGTACATTTTGGGGTGCATATGCAGGTACTGCTGCATCATCTGAGAAGAGAAGCTGA
The DNA here is from genome assembly GCA_013396875.1 of Vireo altiloquus. Lineage (NCBI taxonomy): Eukaryota > Metazoa > Chordata > Aves > Passeriformes > Vireonidae > Vireo > Vireo altiloquus. The sequence continues at coordinate 241,898 of VZRF01013017.1, read as the reverse complement.
CATACTCCCACTTGTCTTTCCACTGGTTTGAAGCCTCGGACTTCACATTCAGCAGCCCTTCCTCGGACACTGTCACCAGCATGTTCTTGCTCTCATCTAAGAGCTCCTGGAGGATGGGATCATCAGCATTCATGCTCTCATCCTCAGAGCTTGAGGAATCTGTGTCGCTGTCCTCCTCGTCCCGCTGTGGGCTCCTGCTCCAGTTCTGCTTGTCACAAGCAGCCTGTTTGATCTGAGCCATTGTCAGGTTCTCCGGGAAGATGCTCCCCTTGTCGATGCACTGCTGGATGAACCGTTTCCACACCTTGCTGCACTGGCCATGGGAGCACAAGGCCACGGCGTCCCCCACCGCAACCACCAGCGACTGAGCCCGGGTCATGATGGTGTTGAGCACTCTGGCCTCGTTGAAGAACTCGAGGTGGTGGGAGGCTGAAACACGCAGGCTCTCGCTGGTGTGGACCGTGCTGATGATGATGACCCGAAACTCACGCCCTGCACCAGAGGGGACAAAGGAGAAGTCACTCACGAGAACCCAACAGGGGGGACCTTACCTGGCTGCTGCCTGTCTACTCTGTGTTACATGGCCATGGACTGATGTAACCTCGCTTGGCTGAAATATGGGAGTCACCTGATGTGAATAAAGCAGCTCCTGGGGATTGTGAGATCCTCTGTGTGTGAACCAGGATGGACATCACAAGGCACCACCACCCACACACCAGGGAGGGAAGGACAGCGTGGAGATGGGATAAAGGCAGAGCACTGGAGTGGTGCAGCCATGAGCACCCATGGAGTAGCCCAGCTTGCCCAGTGGCATCAGCAGCCCCTCCTTGCAAACATGGGTAGAGTTTGCTGTGAATCCCAAATTTCCTGAGGAACTGAGGGTCTTGCAGGAACAAGAGCAGTGATCATTTGCAAGGATCCCTCTCCCCTCAGGAAGAGCTCTGCTGATCATACAACAAATAACAACCAACAAGAGGCATCCTAGTGATGTCAGAGCTGGGAAGAGGCTGCAAAGAAAGGGTGTGGCGATCACAAACACCCTCTGGGGTCAGTTATTCTCACCACAAGGAGTCCCAGCTGCACAATAAAAAAAAAAAAAAAAAGAAAACATGGATGAGTCATAAACTAAGTCCTGGAGGACAAAACCAGCCTTATCCCTCTCTTGTCATCCAGAGCAGGAGACTCCTCCTCTAGTGAGCTGTTCTGTGATTGGTGCCCACAGGCTATCCTGGTTTCAATTCCCTTCTGTCACTGCCTCCCTCGCTGGTACTTAGGGCTTCACATGATTCACACATACTCAAGTCTCTGGGATGGCACTTAGAGGGTTTTTACCCTCCTACAAAGACACGTCCATACATTTGAAATGAGTTGACATTTGAGTGCAGATTTTTAATTCAGTGTGAAATCTTATTCACTCAGGAAAAGACAAAATCAAAGAACTACCAGACAGAAGGAGATGGAAATCAACCAAAGGACTTCCAGGCACTCCCTCCTAATCAGTGTTATGTAGACTGTGGTGGTGGCAGAGACACTGAGAGGGCAAGGGCGCTCTGCCTGACAGCACCTCCCAGAGAGGTATTTTTCCATGATAACAGCCAATATTTTGCATTTTAAAAAGGAGGGAAATGTAAAGATGTTAGAAACTTTTCGGCTAACACCCCAGTGTTTCTTCCCCCTGCCTGTTACACTGCGGCTGTAGCTGCTATGGACCCTCTTGTCCACCAGCATGACTGCAAAAGCTGTGTATGACTCACACAAAATACCCCAAAATGCAGCCAGGCATGAGGGACTGTTGCACAAGACACAAACCTGGCAAATTTTCGTAGTTTTCCACCACCACCTCTTGTAGCTGCTTTCTCCTCAGCTCTTGTCTTGTTGCAGAAACCTGGTAAGAAAGAGGCACAACTGAACTCAGCTCAGAAACGCCCTCCACCAAACACCAGGGTCCCTCATACTGCCCGGCTGCAGGTTGCCCAAGTTACTTGACAGCAGCCACACATCTGGGCTGACTTCAGGCAGAGCTCCCACTTCCCTGTCATTAACCTGCCTAGAAGATGCTGATAGAAGTGTTTAACTAAACCATCCCACCATCTCTGCTCCAACCACCCCAGGACATGCTACATAAATGGAGACTGCCTCAAAAACCGCTGAAGGCGTGTGAGACCCCAGATTTCCTATTTTTACTAGTACAAATAATCATAAATAGATTAAAAGGTCTTTCTTAGGGAGTGTTTAGGCAACAGGAAAGGCATAGCCCCCTCAGGAGGAATGCAGGATTCCCCTACACACCTGTGTCCCATGGGAGACCACACAAATCTTCTTCAGATCCCGGGTGCCCCACTCATCTGGCCACCTCTGATAGATCTCTTTCACTTTCTCAATCACTTGTATTATCTCAGAGACGTTTTGCCAAGAAATCATGGAGATATCCCTTTCAGCCATGCCAGACACATGGCAGAACATGAGGGGATAAATTTCGGGATGGGGTGGGATGTTCCCACTGGCTTGGATAGCGTTGCCATTGATGGTGTAGAAGTGCTTGGAGACAAACTCAATGATGCCGGCAGTGGAACGGTAATTCTCATTGAAGATGATCCTGCTCTTCTTGGCCACCTCATGCTTCTCCCTCTGGTAGAACTGAAAGAGCCGGTTCAAGAGGGTGTGATCAGCAGATTGCCCACCCCCAACACAGAACAGCTTTGGCGTTATCTGCATGTGGTCCCCAGCCAGGACAATGCGGGTCTCAAAAGTGGCATAGGAGAGCGGAACCAAAGCTTCGCACTCCAGCATCTGCGCGGCCTCGTCGATCATGATGTGGGTGAAGTAGCCTCGGGGGACCTTCAGGTCCTTGGATAGCATGGAGGTGGTGATAACGATGTGGTGCTTGTCGATCTCGGCCCTCGTGGGATGGCGGAAGGAGCGCTGGTCCGGCGAGAGGCAGCAGTACATCTGGGTGACGGGGTCTGTCATGTTGATGGGCCGGTCGGTGGAGATGATCCGCAGGGGAACAGCCCACGGGTGCCCCGTGGTCACGTAGTTGTGAAAATACTCCCGGATGTAAATGTCAGCAGCACTGGAGGGGAATAAAAGGGAAAAGTGTCAAGGAATTGTTGGTGCTGTTCTTAAATTCTGTGACACAAAGTTCTCTCTCATCATTCCCCAACACACATCCACTTTCTCTCCTGGCTCTGGTGACACCACACTTGTCACAGCAGACATTCGCAACTGCACAAAGTGGTCTATGCAGCCACCAATTCCCAGCCTCTTTCAAGGGTGTGATTTAAAATAGGAATTGGTACTCGAGATTAGGACATCTCTTGACACTCTTACTGAAAAATGTGATGTGCCCAACAAAACCTGTGGCCCTGATGCTGTCCAAGGCCAAGTGACAAGGAGCTCTTCTCTGACAGTAAAGCACCCCCATCCCTGGGTGAGACAAGACCTGCAGGAGAAGCTTCCGTGCAAGCAAACAGCCTGGAACAGGCTAAGATTAGCAGTCACCATCTATTATGCATTAAAAACTGAGGCAGTAACAGCCTGCAGGATCAAATGTGGACACTCTTCAGCATAACTGCTCTAGTTTTAACAGTCTTGGTCTGGTTTTTCTGAAGGCAGATCCAATGGCATTCAGATCAGATCTGCGTTTTCCCCAAACTCTCCCTAGAAAAGTCAGTAGATTGGCATGTGCATAGAATCCAACAGTCTTAAAGGGAGACTAGAGCACAATGTTATCCCAGCATGGTCAGGCAGCAACTGTCTACTTCCTGCAGTACACAGTAAAGGCTGGAGAAAATTGTCTCGCCAGCCCCATTCCCATTTTAAAATGAGGCAGGAATATGTTAAGCGTTCAAGGCCAGGTTGAACAGGGCTTGGAGCAGCCTGGTCTAGGAGAAGGGTTTGGAACAAGACAAGCTGTAGTGTCCTTTCCAACCCAAATCATTTAGAGATTCTATGATTCTGCATTGCCTCTTCCACAAAGACTTCCACCCATGCCAGGCTTCTTCCTAGCAGGAACTAGAGCAGTTTAAGACAAATTCAATAAAAACTAATTTATTTAAACAATTGAAGTGGACACTGAGAAAAGGGCAGCTTGGCTCTGGCTCATACGTCCTGTCTCCCCTTCACCCCCTCAGCGAGCAATGCACCAGCTTGCCCACAGTTCTTGTTGCCACATCCCTGCTAACCTGTTCGTGTGAGTGCAGATCAGCACCCGTGTGTTGGGTTGCTTGAGGATCTCCAAGGTGGCCATGGCCAAGGTGAACGTCTTGCCTGTGCCGAAAGGCCCATAGATGAGCAGAGGTGGGACCTGCCGTCTGGTGGTCGGCTGGCCTGTGATGAAGGAGATGGCTTGTTTCTGCTTGCTATTTCCTTTCTGTGGGGATCCAGGAGAGTAGGGGATGGAGCAACCAGCAACATCTGGCAGGACCAGCTTCTCATCCAACAGGCAGTCCACAGCCTGGTGCCACTGCCGGAACAGCAGCTGGTTGATTTGGAACTGGATCTCCACCTTGTGGGAGGTGTTTGCCTTGAAGTTCAGCTCCGAGCAGCACCTGCTTGGTATCTGTAGCCAGATGGTCTTCTCTGTAGTGGCTTTATGCTCCACAAAAACTTCATAAACCCGGTTGTCCACAGGTGGGTCAAGTGCCAGGAAGGCGGTGGGCACAGACCTGCTCAGCAGATACCCCTCGTCCGTGTCCGGTGAGAGGTTGTAAGGGGTAGGCACTTCAGCAAACAGCTCCCCAGAGTGAGCAAACTTCGCCCCCATGGAGAGGCTCTGCAGCATGGGGGTCAGCGAGATGAGCACACGCAGGTTGAGTCTGAAAGGAGAAAACACCCGAATTAAGAGCAGAGAAAGGATCTGTCAGTTCCTGAGCCCTCCTCTGTGGAGAGGAGATTGCCACCTACACCCAGTGAGGGTCCTCTCGCCCCCCAAGCACGTACAGACAGAAACCATGTTCTAGCTAATTCACAGCCACAGGATGAGAGCCAGCAAGCCATCCTTCTTGGCAAGTTTCCAATTTTCTGGGAAGGCACCACAGGACCCAACCGAGAATAGATGGAAGACCCCAGGAGCAGCAGGACCCCAAGGGCTAGCAACAGGCTTGTGGTCCCCAGTGAGGGGGAACCCTAAAAGGCTTCATGCCTGGCACTTACTTGGCAATCAGAGCCTGCTCAGCTTCTTCCTCACGGAAGAGGAAGCTGTGCATCCTCTCCCGATAGTTGAGCCGGGTGATGGGAACAACTGCACCACTCTCACTTTGGTAATCCAGTGCCAGAGCAGGAGGTTTGTACTTGGCCAGCAGATCCACATCTTCACCAGTCTTTGGCACGCTGGGAACGATGATCCGGTTGCCCCGATTCCACCGCACAAAGTTGACGGGGCGGCTGCTCTCCCTGGTGCTGGGCACGTGCTGTGGGGCCTCCCGCCGGCCCACCTTCACCTTGATCTTCTGCATGAGGACAGGGCGCTTGCCAAAGTCAAAGACCACCCACTGCTCGAAGACGCCCAGGGTGCAGCACTCCATGCTGACCTCCACCAGAGCACTGCAGGGCGAGGAGGACGTGGTGGCCACATGCTTCCCACAAATGTACTGGAGGCCCCGGGAAAGCCCATTCCCCGAGAAGTAGAAGTTGACTCCAGGCTCCCGCTTCAGCAGGGCCACGTGCTGCAGATGCATCTGCCATTGAAGAGAAGACAGGGACACAGTGAGGGCAGCCCATAGGAAGAGACCAGCAGCTGGTAAGATGCTCCAGCAGCATTTCCTAGAAAAAGCTGCTAGAGGAACCAAACACTATGTCAGTCTCACCACAGCTTACTCCTCATACAACCCCACAGCAATTACTTTAAGGTCTCATAGAAGAACCTCAGGTTTCAGTTTAATATAAACTGGTGTGCAGTAAATAGGAAATCTGCTTTGGAGTGGACAGGCTTTTGCCCCCAACATCCACAAAATCCTGGGCAGGAAAGCATCTGAATGTTGTTATTTGTGATGATACAGGGGAGGTGTTGAGAGCAGCCATGTCTGCCCCAGGACCACTGCACAAGACAGGTGACACAGTGGCTGCACCCCCCGCAAACAGCCACAGTGCAGGCACCACCTGAGCAGCTCCTGAATACCCAACACACACTCTCATTTAAACATGCCCAAATCCCCATCCTTCTGCCCCTTGCAGAAATAATAACTAAAAAAAACCCCAACCAAACAAAACCCTCCAAAGGACTGAGCTTACCTGGGAGTGGACCTTAAACCTCCATTGGTATTTCTTCTTCCTGTCCTCCAGCTGCACGTGCAGAGGCTGCTCACACACGACTTGGACACCCTCGACGTGCTCAGCCATCTGTGGGGAGGCACGAGAGGAGAGGGACTGAAGGCAGCATCCCAGGGACACACCACAGAGCCCTCCACGGTGCCATCTTCATCCTTGCCTTTATGCTACATCCTCCCAAGAGGGATCAAGAGTACATCCTCATAATCCATCCTCACCCACCGCTGCTCTGGGTCCCCACGCAGCAGCCTTGGGAAGCAAGAGGACCCACGGCACAGCTCGGGTAGCCCAAGAGGCTCTCAGGTTGCTGTCTCCAAAGAGATGAAGGAAGGAGGAGGCCACATCCCTTTTTGCATCCCCATTAGGAAGGTAAGCAGTGAGCTCCATTCCCAAGCTCTCACACCAGAGGATTCCTGTGATGCGCTGGACCAAAGCGCTCCCACCCTGTGCCCGCCACTCACAATTAACACCTCATTGGAGCACATCCGATACTCAGAAATGAGCCGGTCCTGGTAGGACAAAAGCCCATCCTTCAAGGCTTGCTTCTTTTTCTTCATTGAAACCTTCACCCTCTGGATCCACTCCTGCAGTTCCTCTTTGGAATGAGCCTTGGTGCAGCTGTTCCCCATTTCACACCCATCCGCTCTGTTGGGAGAGAGGTGTTCCAGGTGCCACCCTTGCCCGGTGGCATAGGGATCCTCAGGGAGCCGGCAGCTCCCTGCTGCCCCTGCCCTCTTCCCTGCTGGATGCCTTACCTGCTACACAGTGAGAACTTGGTCAGCCCGAGCGGCGGTGCACGGTGGACCCACTGCACGGAGCTGTCGGCCGAGAGCATCTGCACGTGCTCGATGGAGGAGCAGTGGTTCTCAAAGCTCTCCTGCGAGCTGACGGTCACCAGGCAGATGCGGCAGTAGAAATGTATGGGCGCGGGCGCCGCTGGCTCACCGTTGGTGCTGCTGGTGCCCACAGGTGGCAGCAGGTCAGAGCGCTGCAATCCCTGCTCCCTCTCGGCCTCCCAGACGGACATCTCCACGTCACTGTGGGCGTAGTGGCAGTGCTGCAGGCCGTTCCTGCAGTGCCGGCCCTGGGACACGAACCAGCAGTAGCTGAGGGTCTTGATGAACTCGGGGCAGGGCCGGATGGCCGTGTACTGCTGCTTCTTCTGGCTGTCCGTCACCACGTGCACCAGGAGTGGGTCCCAGGTGCGGTGGGACTCGCAGAGCCGCCCGCGGCCGCCCACTGTGATGCGCTGGGGGCAGCCGAAAAAGCAACGCTTGCAGATGTCCTGGAAGGACCCCCCGAACTCGCTGATGATCTCACTGGCAGCACTGGCAGGGGGGTGGGGGGCAGAGGCAGGGTGGCCCCCCAGCTGCGCCTGCAGCACTGCCGCCTTCAGCCAGCGCCGCTCCAGCTGGTGTTCCCTCTCGAAGTTCCAGACCATGGCCTCCTCCGTGCTCCAGGCAAAGGTGCACTGGTTCTTGTGCCTGCTGCAGCCCAGCCCCATCACGTAGTACCTGCAGACGGCGTAGCGCGCTGGGTTGGGGAAGCCAGGCCGCCGGGACACCTTCCTCCATGCCGTGCTCCGGCAGCTGCGGCAGCGTGCCAGCAGGATCTCATACATGCACCTGTGCTCCACCTCCAGCGGATGGTAGGTGATCTCGTTCTCCTTCACACTGCACTTGGAGCAGACCAGGAGTAGCTCCAGCTGCTTCTGGAGGCTGCCCAGTGGCACCTTTGGGCCGTTGGCTGTTGGCATCTTTGGCGGTGGATTCAGCGGACCAAAATTAACAGCAGGAAGATCTTAGATGGCGATGCCGTGGGGAGGAGGTGCCGTGGAGCGAGTGGCCTTGTCCTAGCTCACTGCATACCTGCTGGCCATTGGTGTGAGCTCACGAAGCCTGACAAAGGAACAAGGAACAAGTGACTTAGCAGGAAACATCAGACAATCCCTGGCTGGGTGCACACGGAGGCACCAGCACAGTCAGGAACCTCACCCAGGCACCCTCCGCCTCGGCACCCAAGTGTCCCCACCCTCTCCCCCAGCTCTGTTGCCCCACCAGCCCAGGTCCCAGAGGACTGTGTTACACAGGAATCAGGCTGCTGAGTGGTGCTGGCTCCCAGCAGGGCTCTGCCTGGTCCCCATGTCCCTGTAGAACATCAGCATTTACGATCCAACGCGGCAAAGCAGTTACTGCTCCAGAGGGCCCAGCACAGTCCCCATAGCAGCCATTGAGCTCCCCTGGACCACGGCCACATGATCAAACTTCCTCTTCCTGCTGCCAGCACCTCCCCCACCTTGGGTCCTTCCTGCCAACTTTCTCTTTCTTTATCCTGTTTTCTTCCCTGAGCTGGCCAGGCAGCCCCATGCTGAGCAGGAGGAACCCAGCTCCAGCCCCTCAGCTCATCTGCCCTGTAGCACAAAAGATTAATTGGAATTAATTAATGAAGCAACCACCCTCTTTGCTCCTGGGATGCACCACCCAAGGCCGGGAGATGGGCATGCTGGGACAGAGGCCTGCCGGAATCTCTCCAGCTGACAGCTCAGTAAACATCTGGCTGGAAGAGCTTGGTCCTGCCGGATGTGGCGAGGAAGGCAACTCACGGCTCACTGCCCTCTCCAGCCACCAGCTCCCGGCATTTGCCATCAGTTTCCTGGGTAACCAGAGGCCAGGAGCATCCCTGGGAATGATGCTGCAGGGTTTGGTGGCTGGGCCACGTGGTCAGGGTGAAGGGAACATGCCGGGGCACATCTGTGGGCAGGGTGTGCTGCCAAGAAAAGCCACCAGTCTCGTGCCAAGCACCCAACTCGGGCTCCTGACCAGCAGCCACCACAGACTGGCTCTCTGGCAACACCAGCAAAGAGCAGGATTTATGGCTGAGATCCAGTGGACGATGGAGTAGGAAGGCAAACCTTGCATTGCTTCTGCACTTTTAATTAAGAATCTTTCCCTCTCTTCTGGGATAAACAGGGTGCTGGGCAAAGTTGGCAGGGGGTGCTGAGGCTGCTGCTCCAGCTGGAGTTCCAGACAACACCCAGCTGGAAGTGTCCAGAGTATCGCCCACATTCCCAGCATACCCTTAGGGAGGTCCTCACCTCCCATCCCAGTGTCACAGCACCCACCCGCTGCCGAGCTGTGAAGGAATCATCTAATCCTACTTCTCGTGTGCATCAGGTCAGACACGTGCTTGGTGGATAAACACCCGCTCGGTTTATCTCTCAAGGCCTGGCAGCGAGCCTGGCACTGGGCAGAGCTGCAGTGGGAAGCTGTGGGAAGCTGTGGGACTCCGTGGCAGACCCCCACGGCAGTGCTGGATTGATTTGGGTCACTGTGCCACACCACAAGCTCTGCACCCAGAGCTAAATCACCCCAACTCAGCTCTGTGCCTTCACTTCCAAACTTTTACTTGAAGCACTCAGTGCAGGCTGGCAGTGAAAGAAGAGCAGTGAGCCAGAGCTGGCTGGGGCCAGCAGAGAGCCAGGGTATTCCTATCCTCTGGTTGTAACAAGGTCATGGTCATTGGAATAAAACTTTCTGCAGTCCAGGGGTCAAGAGCTCTTTGTTTGTTCTGATTCTACCTCAAAAAAAAGGAAAAATTGGAACCACAGCTGAGGTTCTGGCGCTGCCTGATTGCTGGTTGATGCAGATAAAATGCTTTGCATTGAAATGAAATAATTTGGAAAAAAATGAAAATAAGCACCTATAAAGAGAGAAGGGGGAGTGGAACAATCTGTCTAATGCCCAAGGGCATCAAGGGATGCTCCTTTGACTCTCAGCAAGACAGCAAGGGCAGCACAGTGCTGGTGGGAGCTACAGACCCCTGGAGCTGTTCCCATCAACTGCTCCAGAGTACCAGAAAAACCCCGGGACACTGGGAACCAGGCAAAATTTTGGAGAGACACAGCCTGCTCCGAGGGCTGCACTGTGGGAGGGAAAACCCCTGCACCTTTTGGGGGTCAGAATCCCTCCTGTGTGAGCCTGGGGAGACTGTTCGCTAGAAGGGAGCATTCCCACTCGGCTTTCCCCAGGAGACCAGGGATCGACTGGAGCTAATCGGGACCCCAGGGCAGAGGGAGCGTCCCTCACGACCGCAGGTTCAGCTTGCCCCGGGACCTTGGCACAAGGCAGGGGGGACATGGAGGGCGACGGTGGCGGAGCGGAGCCGGTACGGGCAGGCTGTTCCCGAATCTCCAGAGGGAACGCCCGGAGCGGGACCGAGGTCACGCTCAGCTGCCGAGAGCCTTTCAGCTCCTTTGAAGTTGGCGAGGGCAGCACGTTCCCAGTGGAACTGACATCTGCAGTTTCGGGAACACTTTGGTATCCCTCCGATAGCAGTTCCACCTTCCTTCCTCTGGAAGTCTCCGCCTCTGGCCGAGCCCTCCTGGGAAAGGGACTCAAGCTCAGGGTTTGTGCGACGTCTGTGCAACACCGCAACGGGTGAAAACTCCAGTATCCCTGTTATACCCACGGGAGAGGAAGAAACCTGATCCCTGGCACTCGGCTCCGTGCAGAGGGAGCCGAACTTCCCGGTGCCGACACGTCCACAGCCGCAGAGCTCATGGGAGACGCGGTCCTGCAGCACCGCCGGCACCGACCCACCCGGTTAAACGCTTAAGAACTGCCCGTAAAGACCGTGCGGGACAGCCAGGGTGTCACTGGATTTCATGCCTAGGCAGGGCATCTCAGCTGGAAAAAGCTAAGAGGGAATATTCCACCTTTAAAAGGGTCAATTCCCCTGCTGTTTATTTTTTTTTTAAGAAGGCGTTTGATTTTGTGCAAACTGCCAGAACATGCTCTGGATCTGGAGGTGGGAGGGGAGAGGAAAGGGAAATGCAAACCCCGCTCAAAGTCTCTGCACAGCACTAGTGCTGACGCCGAATTAAAGCTTTTTTCTCTCTACAGCAGTCTTATACTGGGGAAAAAAAAAAAAGGAAAAAAAAAAGAACGGAAAAAAAAAAGAACGGAAAAAAAAAAAGAAAGAAGAAGCTAAGGGAACTTTTGCAATCCAAGCTCGGGTGGAGGGAAGACGCAAGGCACGAGGAAGCTCGGGGAGGTGTGCCACAAGACTGCTGTCCCACTGGGGATAAAACTGATGTCAACAGGGCAAAATCCAAATGCCTCAGGGAAGGTAAGAGCGGATGGGGAGCAGTATTTACCAGCAAGCCACAGACCGTGATTTACAAGCTGAATTTTGTATATTTAAAGAGAAACAACCTTTTTTACACTGGTCCGGGAAAGCTCAGCCTGGCATTTAAAGCCATTCACACCCTGTTGATGGGTGACAAGTCACTGTGACAGACAGAGCTGGTTTATTGTACCCCCAGCCCCACCTGGGTGAGTTCTGCTTTCTCCTAGGCACCAACACAGCCCCATGCACCCTCTGCCCAGCTCTTTGCCACAAACCAAACCCAAACAGAGCACACCACGGCCTTGCTGACGGCATTTCCTCCGTACTCAGGAAGATGCTTTGGGTCAGGGCCGGGCCACGCTGTGTCCAAGCATCGTCCCTGGCAGGCTCCTTGCAGGGCAGCGCTGTGGCCAGAGATAATCACATTTCCCTGGAAATGGCAAGTGGAAGCACTGCTGTGGTAGAGAAATGCTCATCGTGCCCCTGCATCCTGACGCTCCGCACCCATCCTGCCCCACCAGGAGGAAAGCGGCCGTCTCTGAGCTCTTGGCTTGGTTAATTATTGACAGAATATTAGGCAACGTGCTACGCTAGAGTAAGCCAAGTGCCCCTCGATCAGAGCAAGAGGAGTGGATCAGAGTGCTGGGAGAGGAATGGGGACAGGGGACCATGCACCTCGGGGGGCTGCAGCCCCACATCTCCGTTATCGGACCCAGCCAAGCACCGGCCCTTGGAAGCTTTTCCTCAACTACAAGCAGCACTGATAGCAACAGGGCAAGACCCTCCCAGCACCTCCAGTACCCCACGAGCAATCAGTGCAGCCGGGCTGGCCGGGAGGATTTGGAAACGGTGGAAGAGGAGCTGCCTGGCAGATGCTGGCCAGTGGCACTCCATCACCTTCAGTCCTCCTCCTGGCTCTACCGAAACCGCACCCCTCTGGAATCTCCCTCCCGTGCAAAAAGAGCCTCCAAAGTTCTTGGCGCCTTCCTTTCCCAGCCTTTTCAACCAGACGGCTCAATCCACATCCCACCCAAGTGCCGGCACTACCAGTCTGGCTGCTGCAGCGACAGCCGCGACACCCCTGCCCGAGAGTGTGTGCAGGCACGGACCCTCAGGTTTGTCCCGAGACACGTGGACCCCCAGATGCTGCATTTGCTTTTATCCAACTGTAAGAAGTTCACCGGGAGCTCCCAGATCCCATCCCCAGAGTTCCGAGGCGGCAGCAGGATTAGAATATCGCTGTCGGGGATCGCTCACCGAAGGCAGCACTGTGCATCCCAGGAGTTGTTCCCACCCTCCAAACAGGACTTTGCACCTCAAAACCTGCACCCTGGCTATGACCCCCCATCTCCCGAAAACATCCCGGCCCGGGCAGGGACGCTGCGAGCCGGGGAGGCGGCTGAGCGGGATGCGCACCCTGCACGCCCTGCAGCATCCCCCACGCCCTGCCGCACCCCACGGCTCGCTGCGGGGCTACCGGGGTCACTCTCGGTCCTGCAGCCCCCCCAGGGCGCTCCGCTGGCCCCCCATCCCAGGAGCTCCCCCCTACCCGGAACGCCCCCGGCCGCTCTCACCGCCGCCGCCGCCGCCGCCGCCGCCGGGGTGGGGGGACCCGCGGGGACCCGGGGACTCGCCGCCGGCGGCAGTTTCGTTTCTCGGGCCTCCCTGCATTCAAACCGGGGCCGGACTTCGCGGAAATTGCATCACGGCGGCCCCGCCCCGCCCCGCCCGCCGGCACCGGGGGGAGCAGAAGCCGGCACCGGCACCGGGTGGGCACCAGGCGTGAGGCATCGGCACCGGCACCAACGAGAGCCCCAGCCGGCACCGGGACCGGCACCGGACAAGAAGGACAGGGAGCGGGGTGGGGGGACCGGCACCAGGGGAACGGGCACCAAGGGGAGCGGGCACCGGCATCCAGGGCAGCAGGAGCCGGTACCGGTACCGGTACCGGTAGCGGTAGCGGCACCGGCGGGACAGCACCACCGGGATCGCGCAGCGAACAGGACGGGCGCTCCAGGGCATACCAGCCTCTCATCCCGGTCCATTCCCACCCCCTCATCCCCGCGCATCCGAGGCCGAGTCTCCCCCCGGTCCTGTCCCCTCCAAGTGCAGAGGGGCCGCTCCCGGAGGCGCTGCTCACCTGCAGAAGGTCGAGATTACCAGCGCTCAGATTTGGTCCAGAGCCGGGAGCGGCGGCACGGGAATCCTAAGTGAATATTGAGCATCAGTCCCTGTCCTCAGCCTGGCCCCCGCGGCAGCTTCACTTTTAACGGGGCTCGGGGGGGGGCGGGGGTGGGGGGCAGAGCGCTGCCTTCCTTTCTGTTCATCACTTTCGTTTTCCGTTCAGTTCCTCGCCTGGCGCGGTGCACCCGCTGCAGAGCTCAGCCTCGAGCCAAAAACAAACCCAAACCCCAAATCCACCCCCGGCAGCAGCAGAGTCTCGTTTGCATCGGGTTTCGTGGGGCAGCACCGACAGCCGGGGAGCAAGACCCCGCACCCCCGTTTGTGGGCACGTGTTATCACACAAGCACCATCAGCTGATGCTCGGCACCCGAGCAGTGGGGCATCCTCTGCACCCGGAGTGTGGAGCCCCTTCTCAGCCCCTTCGCACCTCACCAAACCCATCCCACAACAGAATGCAGTGCCCTCCCCCTGTGAGGTTTGGTGACGGGGCAAATTTGCAGGTAACACACACATCACCAACAAATCCTGCAACCCGCTATGCCCTCAAAAAATGCACCCAAGAAAGATCCCAGAAAGTTCCTCTAAACTCCTCAGTCCCAGCAACCCACCGCAGCAGCAGCATCTCATCAGCCTCAGCACAAGACTTCAGAAAGCCCTGACCTCTAAAGCAGGTACTGTGCCCAGCACTGCAGTCAAACCCCGGCATTCCCACTTAATGGAGTTATCCTCATGCCAGAAGCCAGCTGCAAGCCTTGGAAACAACCAGGGAAAACTAACACACCTCCAGCTACAAGTGGCTGTAAAAAATCGCAGGCACCAGAGGCAAAGTGTCCCTGCTGACAGCGACGCTGTTCAATCCTTCCATCGATTGATGAGCACGTCGTACTTGGTGGTGCCACCCCAAAACAAAGCCAGCCTTAGCGACAAAAGTTTTTCCTCAAAGCAAGTGGGAGGAGCAAACACTGAGAGAGCCAGCCTGTGGGGCACGTCGGCAGCGGAGCAAGGAGGAAGGAGGGGCAGAGACAGGTTTCTGGCACCTTTGTCAACACCAGTGGAAGGAGGACGAGAAACAGTGTTTTTGACCTTCCTGCTTTGTGCAGTCACATTGGGTGGCTCAGAGGGAGCTGTCACCCTGCTCCCATCCAGCAGCACCCTGGGGAGCCAAGAAAGGAGAGGAGTGGGGCAGCCCAGGTCTGTGGGTGCTGAGTGGATCCCACTGGGGCAGAGGGCACTGGATGGATTCCATCAGAGCACTGGGTGTCTGTGGAAACCAGACATCCCTGGGCAGCAAAACCACCGGGTCTGTGCAACAACACCCTGGTCACTGCTGGATCTGTGGGAGAATGGCCACCTGCACAGGGCCACGACTGCCAGGCTCCACTGCACTCCGTGTTCTGTCAGCAAGGAGCAGTGGGTGGCTCAGCCCCACCACAGGATCTGACCACATGGAGCCCCCATGCTCAATGCTCCCACCCAGGAAAGGCCTTCTCAGCTTTGTCCTTGCAGCTGCCATGGGAAGTCCTACAGTTTGAGCAGCCCCAGGGCTCCATCCCTGCCGGGCAAGGAGAGACCAAGCGAGGCCCAGCCCTGCTATCAGAGTGGTCCATAGTAATGGAATCCATTCCCATTTGCTACTGCCCGGGGCAGGAATCATCCTCTCTGCAGCCCTGACTCTAAACCACAGCAAAGATCTCTGTGACAGCATCAGACAGCAGTGAAAAACAAACAAAATACCTGGCACTACTCCCCTGAGGTGCTCGAGCCAGGACACGCTGTGCCCAGCTCACCCAGGCAGAGCAGCCTTGGCACTGAGGCTTCACTCTGGTTTTACAGGTGGGATATCTGAAGGTTTCACTGATTTTACAGGTGGGATATTTTTCCCTCCAGCTCTAGAAGCAAACAGCTTTCACTCTATTATATAAAACTTCCGGCCCTGCTCAACACGCAGCAAGGAGCCAGAAGGAGCAGAGCAGCCCAGGGAGCAGCCGGCTCTGCCGTCCCTCCATCTCTGGCGGCAGAGCGCAGGAAGCCACTGTTGAAGCAGGGAGGAGGCAAAGCTGCGTCACCACATCTACAGCATTAGGGCGGGGGAGAACCGAAACCCAGGATCTGCCGATTTTAGACAAACAAACACCGACCTGAAAGCCGTGAGTTTCGGTTTCCATTCCTGCGGCGACACGGCCGACAGTCACGGAGCGGTTTCCCCAGGAAACCATCGCTGCTGCTCCCGGCCCCAGCGGAAGGCACGCTGCCCTTTGTGCGCTGCACACCCCGCGCGTGTCCGAGGAAGTTGCTGGGAGCTGGGAGAGCCTTCCCGCAAGGATGCTGGAGCATCTCCTGTCCCGATAACAGCCCTAACATGCCCAGATAGACGCGGAGAGTGAGGAATTGGTGATTTCTCACAGCCCCCACTCCCTGGCACTCCACAGGCAGCTGCCAGGCAGGACCGTGGCAAGGCTCTGCTCGTAGCGCTGCCGGTGAGATGCTCGGGAAGTGGGGAGCCTCTGCTCTTTCCCAAATACGGCAGCCTGCTCCCGTGGATACCTGGAGGAGAAAATGCAAGTGGCTGTGTCTCCATCATCACACAATGGAAAAACAGGGACTTGGCATGAGTCATCCGCAGCCCTTATGTAATTTTGCCTCTGGGTGCGAGTCCTCCACGCCCGGCTGTGAGTGGAGCAGCCCTGGGCTCCCCACGGGAGGAAAGGGGAGCATATCTCAATCTGAGCACCCAAGGGGACTCCAGGAAGGCAGTGCCGGCAGCACCAGGCTGGTAGAATGGGTTCTGAGAGCCCCAGGCTCACAGAGGAGATTGACACACTGGGATCCACTGCAGTGTCCCGGTTGTGGGGTGCACGACACCCACTGCAGAGCCCACAGTGATGGGTGCAGCCCCCTGGGGAGGGCTTGGGGGCTCCCCCCGGCACAGCCCCAGGTCTCAGCGCCCTGGAGAGAGCTGCTCCACAGGTGGGATGTGCTCTCCACGGGCAATGCTTTACCATCCCTGCTGAAACCAGGTCTGCAAGACCAGTATCTACTGCCGCGCTAACATGGGACTTCCCCCCGGCCAGGGAATATTGCCCAATCGCCCACGGCCGCATCCAGCCCAAGGCCACTCATCCAGACACTGATAATCTCTGCATACAACTTGCTGCAGGCAACTTCCCTTCTTTGTTTTTCCTTCTCAGCCCTCATCCTACCACGAGTTGCAAGCCCCCAGTTGCCCTCGGCAGGGCGGGGAAGCACCGCGGCACACTCGGGAGCAGCCCAGCCATCCCGGCAGGGGAGCACGTCACCGGGGCATCCCTGAACAGCCCAGGCGGCCTCTCTCCCACAGCTTCCCCACCGCACCTCCCTGACTGGCTGCCCCGAGAGGTGCTGGAAAGGGAGGGGAGGATTGCGCCAGCCCAAATCTGCCTTCCGAGCTTTTATTGCTTGGAAAGCTGTTTACATCCCGAGGAAGAGCTGCTTTGCAGGGCAAAGTACATCCACGCTGGGAATGCTTTGCCGGTGAGGTGATCTATAGTCTCTAGGGCAGGTAAAGGTGGACAGAGCCAGAGAGGAGCTGCTGCTTCCAGCTTGCTCTGCTCTGCCCCAGCCCTCGCTGCCCACTGCTACACCACACCAACACAGTGCTGACACAAATCCTGTCCCACCCCTTTGATACCCTTAAAGAGGAACCAGGAGGTCTCTCCAGCTGTCCCCATTCCACCTGGACCTTCTTCCCTCCACTGGATAACAAGTTTGTCCAAAGCAGAGATGGCTGGAGCAGTATGCTCAGCCCACAACTCTCCAGGCCTGGGCAAAGGCACCACAGCTTTCCAGCCTTGGCATTGCTGAGAAAAGGTGTCCCTGTGGTGCAGAAGGACGCTCACTCACCATCACAGCACAGGAGTGGAGAAATTTGGGCTGGAAATACACCTCAGGTGTGGCTCAGCACTGCTGCTCAGGCTGGAGAGCTTTAGACAGCTCAGGGTGATCACAACCCTTTATATGTCCTCGGTCTGACACGCTACTGCTGTCCCAAGTACAGAGATATCACTGTCATATCTTAGCAGCAGCCAGCTGGGAGGGAAAAGCCTCTGATAAGGCAGGACTCCTCCTCATCAACTGCAGCCCCAGCTGAGTCTCAGCCAAAACGAAACAAAATCGAGTGCTTCAGAGGAACAGATCACTTTTCTTCCTGATTACGTGTCAGAATTCTTCTAAACACGAAACCAGTGGGGACTGGTAGTTATCAGCACTGGGTGCAGCCAGGCCGTCCCAGCCGTGCCATGGAGAACCAGACTTTGGAGCCAGCTCCCCGTACGCCCACGGCCAGAGGAAGCATAGAGGACACGTATGCTTATATTTAATAAAGTGTGTTCCTGTTCCACCTTAGCCCCACTTCACAATCCCAGCTTTCACACCTGGACATAGAAAACGCAATAAATCAGCAACATTCTTTCAAAAAAATATTTATTAGCTCAATAAAGTGACCTGTCATTGCTGCTGTTGCCAGATCAAGTTTGGAGAAACCCCAACACTCCAAGCACCCGACTCCTTCCAGCCAGAGACAGCGTGAGACACACAGGCCCTGGGATGGGACCCGGTGAGAGTCGCAGCGGGTGGGGCGGCTGAAGGAGAACTGGGGGGTCGACCACCCCGTTACAGAACAGCTGCTTGAACCCACCAGGGAGGGAATGGCAGCATCCGGCTCCCGTGGGATGCTGGGGACTGGGGACAGCAGGGTCCCCCCTCGTGAGGAAGTGTGAGCTCCTTGGAGCGCGGCCGTGGGGCTCAGCTCTGCACGCTCCGCAGCATGGCTCTGCCATGCAGAACGAGCTTCCCAACCAGGGCTTTGCTTAAAAATCGCCGTTGGCTTAAAAAAATCCCAAGAATGGATTTTTTTTTTTGAGAAAACTAGAAAAAGACCCTAAATCCTCAGAAGTCATAGCTCTTCTCAGCCCTCTGGGTTCCTCTCTTCCTGCTCCTTCCCCAGCAGACCTGGGCAACTGCCATGACCACTGTCACAACAGCTCCCACTCATTTCTGCCACCCAATGCCAGTGTCACACCCAAAACCCAACCTCCCAGGGCCTGTGCCCATGCTGCCAGAGTCTTTCCTGGTGTCAAGAATCGTACACACCCACAGAATTCTCGCCCTTGGCATCCCTCCTCTCCACTCCTGCAGCCCCTGGGGATAGGGAGCAGCAGCTCCCTGGACACCAGACCCCATGGCAGCTTCCTTTTGCTACCACCTTCTGCTCCCTGCTCCTGCCCACTTCTCCGATGGACACTGCTCCAGCTGTGCCTGCAAACAAGGCTGGGCTGATGACCCAGAGCAGGAAAACTACTCCAAGAGAACAGGGGAGGAAAGCTTTATAAAAAAATAAGCTCTTTTTTTCTTCCCTCCTCCAAACAATGCAGAGCATTTCTGCCTTTCCCTTCTGCAGGCATCCTTCCTCCCCCCTCCTTCCCATTGACCTGAACCTCCTTGCTCCCGACACGAGCTGCTCTGAGTCTTGTTAGCCCATGCCCCTCATGACACCGCTCCTCGTCCCACAGCACAGCCAGAGAAGAGGCAGTTCCCCCCAGAGTGGCACGGCCAGCGTCCCTCCAGGCAAGTCCCCCCTCTCACTTCTGCTCCGCCTCATCAGCCACTGCGGTCACCTCGATGGCAGCGGCAGCGTGCTCGTGCCCGGCAGCCTCAGTGGCACCGGATGGGACAGTCACGACCGTGCTCCCACCGGGAGCTATTTGTGTCACATTCTGGATGGTCGTGCCAAGTCCTGGCAGCGTCAGGAGCTGGAAGGGGCTCACCACCTTCACCACCGTGCTGCCGTCCTGGACCGCGGCCGTGCTCAGCACCGTCAGGTTGGAAGCGTCCGGGTGGATCTCCACCGTGCTGGGGAAGGTAGAGCCGGCAGAGGCCAGCACCGTGTACCCCCCCAGCAGAGGCGAGGCCGGGGAGCTGGCGGCAGGGGGCTGGGCTGGGTTCTTCCCCAGCACCGAAGGCGGCAGGGCCGAGACCACTTTGCCGAGAGGGAGATTGGCAATCTGGGAGACTGGCACGCCTGGGGTGACAGCGAGCTGCGCCGGCTGGGACAGGACTTGGGAGGTGATGGCAGCTGGTCCAGAGGTGGCCCTGGTCAGCCTGGGGCGTTTCAGAGGCGTGGGAACGGAGACAGGTGTGAGGGTCATCAGGACGTTGTTGAGATGTTGCGATTTGTGCTTCAGCTCCTTCGCTCGCTTGCGGTGCTCGTCACACTGCTGTTCCAGAGCTGGGGAGAGAAGAGGTTTTGGCTTAGCCTGGATCCTGGACAAGCTTCCCAGAGACCTGTGGCAACGCCTGGTGCGGCTGGTTTAACAAACACCAGTTTTAACACAACCCCCACTTTCTCAGCCCAAAAGAAAAGGCGCTGGCAGCGATGCCCGGTGCCACACTGCTGTGTCCAGGGCATACCTGCCAAATCCCGTGTGTACTGCTCCCTCGAGCGATCCATCTGGCACTTGTGGCTGGCCAGGACCTTCTTGACCAGATCCAGCATTCCAAAGTTCTGGACTACATTGTTGAGTAAAACAGCATCTTAAAAACAAGACACAGAATCTTTGAGGAAGCAAAATTCCCTGCACAAACTATTTGTGGCTTGGAAAAAAGCCACACGAGAACAAAACACGTCCAGCTGAGACAGCCAAAATCTGCAGGAGGGTATCGCAAGAGACTGAGGAAGAGGAGAAGGCAGAAGCCATGAGAAAGGGCAAGAGGTCACTAGCATGTAAACAGTTCTCTCCTGCCTAGCAGGGGTGATAAGAAATCTGCTGGCACAGTAGCTGCTTGCTGCCTCGTTATTGCAATGGCCTGAATTCCACCTCAGTTCCCAAGCCAAGCGCTTGTCCAGACCCAGAGTCAGCAAAGAGGAAGCCCCAGGCATGGGGAATTGGAGAACTGAGGTCATGTGAAGCATCCCCAAGTGCAGCCTGCCCAACAATCAACCAGAAATGAGTTTTTTTATGATGAGGTGTGTACCTATCGTGTCATCCAGATATCCCTAAGGATAAAACAATCCACAAGCCCCCCTTCCAAGATGACCTATGTCCAGGTCCTTACCCCCGAGCTGCAGTGGGGGATCCTGTGCTCGCTGCTGCAAGCCCTTCATGGTCTCCACCAGCTCCTGGTGGAACTCATGGATCACTTCTTCCAGAAGACCACTGTCCTTCAGACCTTGCCAGAAAGCAAAAGTGTCCTCTGGAGAAAGAGAAAGCAAGGGAAAACCTCAGAATCCTCAGCAGGGTTTAATGGTGATCTGCTCCAAGTTCCCTGTGGACAACCCTTGTAGAGGTGCAGTCCTAGCAGGCTGGGAGAGACCCTCCCTGAGGTCAGGGGGCTGGGGCAAAAGCCACCCAGAGCATGGACCAAAGGAGAAGGATATGCTCTCTCCACCCCTGTCCCACACCAACAGGACACTTAGCTACAGCCGAGGAGAATGATTTCATGACTCCTCTGATAAGAATTTTTTTCCCCTAGAGCCACACTTGGCCCTGGCTTTGATATTTTAGGGCTTGGAAACAACTTCATCCCAAGGTCATCGCAGCCAGCCCGCACACCAGTGGGGTATAACACAGTGCTTCTCCTTAAGCAGCGAAGGAATAATCCCAGTGGAGGTTCATGCAAGGCTGCTCTGCTAAGAGGGTCCTTCCTGCTCCTTACCCTGCTGCTTCCCTCTTTCCCCACATCTCCTCCACCCAGCCAGCCCTGCGGGATCCCAAGCCATACCTCCAATGCTGGTGCTCCAATCGCTGGCATCCTCACATGTTTCTATGGTTATTGTAGCCGGGGATCCGTTCACTGCAACCAATAGCAAAAAAGAAGAGAAAAAAATTCCCAGGTCCGGATTTTTCCCTGTATTTTCACAGGCTGTTTCCAAGGCAAGCACTCCCTTGCTGCATTTCTGTGACTTCTCCTTTACATTGCACAGGACCACATCTGTTTGAATGCAGATCTCAATGCTGAACAGAGACGCCCAAGCGGTTGCTGTGCCAGCTGCACTTATTTTTCTACATTGGAGTGCAATCTCCAGGGATTAGTCCTGCAACCTTTGCAGCACAAGAACACATGCTTGAGAGCAGAATTTCCCTCCTGCTCACCCCTACGAACACACCAGCACTGCTAAGGACAGAAGTCAAACATATTTAGAATCTGATTCTTTTGGCAGCCCTTTTTACCCAGACACCGTTTGTCTGGAGGGTTTCTAAAGCCTCCAAGGGAAGAGCAGCCCCCCACTGCACAGGGATGCAGGGGGGATCCCTTCTTCCTCCAGCTCTGCCAAATCTCAGCAGTTTTGTTACCATAGAGCCAGGGAACAGGCGTCATTCATGTCGTGCGCAGGAGCAGGATGGATGGGAATCTAGCCAGAGGCCCATGGAGCTGGGCAGACCCTTTGGAATGCTCAGCTGCAGCCATTAAATCCAGTCCCTCTGCTCCTTTACTCTGCAGCTTTCAGGGCTCTAGTTATTCCAGCACAGCCCAGCAGCATGGGAAATGTCTCCCATTGGTGAGCTCGTGTTTAACAGGGGGGCTTGGAGTAGGCTGTGTCATGCATCAGCAAAAGCCTCCCCACCACAATACCAGGATGTGGTGGATGGGTGCTCTGCAGAGCCAGCCAAGGGGCTTATCCTGTCCCAGAGACACCACCAGGAGCTAGGGGAGTGGGGCACTTTGGGGGCTTGTTCTTAATGCTCGGGAGCAAAAGGAGTTAAATATAGAAGTACTGCAAAATTAGAATGCTTTCCAGTGAAACAGTTGCCTGTAATTAGAGGTCAGATTCATAAAATCAGAGAATGATTTGGGTTGGAAGGGACTTCAAAGCTCATCTCATTCCAACCCCCTGCCACGGGCAGGGACACCTTCCACTAGACCAGATTGCTCCAAGTGCTGTCCAGCCTGGCCTTGAACACTCTCAGAGATGGGGCAGCCACAGGGACCTTGGTTATGTGGCATTCATGTGCTCTGATGCGTCACAGCCCCTGCTGAGGGTGAGGAATGGCTGCACGTACCATCAGCAGAGGCAGGAGTCAGAGGGATGTACTCTGTCGATGTCTGGCTGGTCAGGGACACCCTGGCTCCAGTCAGGTCAATTTTGGTGCTCCGGCAGGTGTTGGAACAGACCTTTGTGTGCTGGTAGAAATCCAGCTCTCCTGAGTCCATGATCTTCCTGAAAGACAGGGAGCAAGCACAAGGACAGGCACATTAGCGACAGTCAAGAGCTCTGAGATGCAGCTCCTGGCAGCCTTCACCCCAAACTTCTGAGTCCCAAAAAGCCAAGAGTGCAGGCAGAACGAACAGGAGCCCTTACTGGGACTGATTAACTCAATTCTTGAGGGAGGAAGGGGAAGAGAGAGACCCTATCTGGTCCCACCAGCACAGCCCCTCTGAAGCTGCAGCTTCCAGACAAAGGGTCAGCTGGAGTCTCTCAGTTCAGGGTGAAATCACAGGGAGCCTCCTCCTTGCCTTTTTGACTCTACAGTTCAAAAGGATTCAGGACACAACCCTATTTATAAATTAGAATCAAGTCTCTCATCTCATTCAAAAGGGGGTGGCAACACTGGAACACGGGATCTTCCCATCAAGAACATTGTCTCCAAAGCATTCCCAGGCCTTGCTGGCCAACAATCACCTAAGCTTCCCGAGATTTGCTCCCATGGGCTGCTGGGTTTGCCTTCCGACATTCCTCCTGAAGTTTTTATTCCCCTCTCAAGAGCCCTGCCTTGACAAAGCCTAAACCTATTATGCAAAATTTACGTGGAGCAAAAGCTGCTTAAAAGGAATACAGGAGATGCCTGCACTGAAGCAGAAGAACACAGAGAAAGGCAATGTCACCCTGTGAAAAGAGCACAAAACCACTGACAATTCCTGGGGAAAGAGGTGTTTCATTTTTATCCTGCCCAAAGGCATAGAAAGACTTTAATTAAATCACAGTCTCAGGCTGGTGTTCAGGAGGACCATAGAAGAATTGAATTATTGTAGTTAAGACTAGAGAAGAGAGATGCTTGCAATAGAGAAGCGGTTTTTTTTGCCAAGGACTTATTTAGAGGTGATGTCATGCAAGAGTGCTGCAACCAGAGCATTAGTGATGGCCAGACTGATTTCATTTGGTGGGTCATGCTGAGAATCCACAGACAGCATGGCCCAACCACCAACAGCCATTAAGATTTCCAATGTCCTTGCACCAGCTGGAAACTGAATGCAGTTCAAGTCCTGAAAAGACCACAGAAATATTTCTTGCCCCAAATTATTCCCTAGGCACAAGGACAGAACAAAGCCATTGGACTGACCACATTTGGGTCCAGGCTGTCATTAAGACAAACACTTAGTGGTTCATTTGCCCCCTCAACAGCAAAACAGCTATTCCAAAGGCTCTGTTCACCAGAGTCCCTCAGAAAGAAGCATCCAGAGATAGAAAGGAAGGGACTAACCGGAGCATGATCCCGTTCATCCGGATCGCCCGCTTCCAGTCCTTCAAGGTCGACTTGCCTGCCAGGTGGACAAACTCCTTGGGGCTGATTAGGTGATCGTGAAACTGCAAAAGGCAGGGGAGCAACATCAGTGCCACAAGTCATAAACAAGGCAAGGGTGCCCTGTGGGCAGGGTTCAGCGGGAGCCCAGCGGCATTTCCCAGTGCCCGGCAGCGGCTGCAGCCTCCACGTGCCACCAAACACCACCACAACAGATGGCTGCCAGGCACTCCCCACCCCGGGGAACACTGCCCAAGTCAGAAAGATTAAAGCCAAACACTGCTGTCACGGATGGCTAGTTAACAGCTGCTCCGAGCCAAGGGTTCAGGGGTGTGTGAGTTTGGAAGTGCCCAGCTTAGGCAGGACAGCTGGGGAAACACCCACAGCTTGTGCAAAGTATCATTAACAGCAGGGAGCTGCTCACACTTCTGCTAACAATGAACTTGGTGAAAGCTGGGCTGCACTGGCAACATTTGGGTCCAGGGGCACATTATGCCCCATAGGAGAGGGAGAAGAATCCCATTTGGTCTTTGACCTCCTGCTCCCGAGCCCAACCATCGGTATCAGGGAACCTCTGGCCTCTCTGGCAGCGCACACCCACTGCTCCTGAAAACCAGCTTCAGGGAGCTGGCACGCACCATGCCAACTCTTCCCTTCCTTTTATTGCCCTACACACCCAGCTGTGTCTGAACCCACGTGCTGATCTAATAGCAACCTGCAGAATCATAGAATTATAGAACACTAAGGGTGGAGAAGACCTCCAAAATCTTTAAGTCCAACTGTGAACGAGGCAGTTCTCTAGGGAGCCCGTCTCAAAGGATTTCCCAAATCCAGGCCTCCTCTTTTCCATGGCCATGTTGACCAACATAGAGTAACTCACTGTTACTGCATGAGAAACTGCATGTCTGAATAAGGACAAGGGTTTCTGTGCAGACAGATTTTAGGAGGCAGCGGCAGTACATGCAGCAGCATCCATCCTCTGCTTCAGGGACAGAGGAGGCCATCTCTCATGGGAATGGCAAGGACCATCCTTTGAGAGTCCAAGGAGACTCTCCCTCATCAGGGTATTGTTTAGGCTGTGTACAAATGCCAGCAATGACTCACTTGTGGCATGTTCCTGAATTTATGCAAATTTTAACCACAGGTTACCCAGGGCACAGCAGCAACTCTTCAGTAGGTCCCCAATCAATACATTCCTCAAACTATCAACTTTCAACTGAGCAGACACTGCAAGTGCCCAAATTTCTCAAACTTTTCAATAACACATTAAATTGAGGCACCATCTCTCCAGCCAGAACTACACAATTTGGTTGAGACAAATATCAGGTATCCCAGCACCAGGAAAACGCCATCCCTTCCCACCATGACATGGTTCTGATCCAAAGCAGCTGATCAAAGCTCATCACAACCAGGACAAGCCAAGTAACCCCACAATGTGGGCCAGGGGAAAGCACAAGTCCAGTGCTGGGCCCTCTGCTCTCACCTGCACACACTTCACATTGATCCCAGGGCACACAAACTTCCTCCAGATGAGGTTGGCTTTGCTGTCCCCGCAGGTGATGGGGTAGACAATCTCTGCCTCCAAACTGTCCTCATCTTCAGCCATCTTCACTTCTCACAGGGATCAGAGGAAGGGACAGATCAAAGAGAAACATGAGCCACAGCTCTGATTCACATGCCTGTGCCACATGCAATCATAGTTTTGAAACTCAGAAATAAAAAAAAAATAGATGATGCATGGTGGGGTGTGCCGGGGTTTGTGGCCACCACTCATTTGCACTTTGCTATTAAAGCATCCAAACACCCAAATTTCTCAGGCAAAACAGCCCAGGCAAATTTATGCCAATCCAGCTGCAGCTGAGCACAGGGAATATGGGAAGTCAGCCATTCTTGATAAAAAAGAATGATGTTATCTGGGTGGAGTCACCCTTGGTTTTAAAGTAAAACTGGTTTTAAGTCAACTCCAGCCCAGCTGATCAGTCTTTGCTCCCTAAACACACTTTTACTTGCAACCGAAGCCAGCAAGTTGCTGCAAACCCGACATCCCTGTGGCAAGCTGGAATGGCAGGAGCCAGGGATAGCCGGACATAGGGACTCATCGTGGACCAGGAGAGGGCAGCAGCAGCCCAGCCAGCTGCTGCCAGCTCCCTGCTGGTCACTGAGCCCCCGTGGATGCTGGGACAGCATCCCTGGTACCCCCAGGAGAACACTCCCGGAGCCCCAGCAGCTCTGCACAGCAGTGCTTGGACTGTCCCATTTGACACCAGCGCAGGGCTGTGGCACATTGGCGAGGTGGAGCTGGCACCAAGGGGCTGTGGAAAGAGCTGACCTACCTAGAACCGCTTCCTTCAGGTCTGTGGAGGCTGTGAAGGCAGCAGCAGCTGCAGCAGCTGCATTTTCAGTCTCCAGAGTGTCTTCGTTGATGTCACCGCTGGGAAGAGAGGCAGAGGCATTCTTAAGCCATGTGGCCGTGCCACCCCCACACCCGATGCCCTGTGGAGACATTGCCTCAGAAGTCCCTCAGATCACATTTTCCCACAAGAGCTAAGAGTCAGCTCTAGCTTTGGGAGGCTCAGTTCCATTTTTTCATGTGGAGATGAAGAACCCCACAGCAGGCAAGCGTCTGTCAGCAGCCTGGCCAGCTCTCTCTTGCCTCCCCTTTAATCCCAGCCCTGTGGATCTGCCTCCAGCCCAGCCCATGCTGGAGAGCTGGCATGGAGGGATGCTGTCAGCACAGCCCTTTGCTCAGAAGTCACTGCCAGCCTTTGGCAGCTTTGCCTGACATTTCCCCAGGAAAAACATGTGTGAAACATGCTGCTGCTGTCTGGGCAATGGACTGGCTGAATCCCCTGGTATGAAGGATGCTCCAGGGGAGTAGGACCTCAAGGAGCCACAGAAACACTATAAAGGAGTTGGACAAACCCCAAGAGCAGATCTGTGAGCAGAGATAACATAACATGAGATATAGACACTTGCAATACAATCTCTGAGCCTCTTAAAACTTGATATATCCATGATATTCATTAATAGCTGGCTATCCAACTGCTTCCACTGTCACCACAAGGAGATCTCTGTCTTCTCTGGGGGCTTTGCCCATGGAGTCACACAGTGGGCCCTGCACAGCACCCACTCCCTCACTGTTCTCCATTTCCAGCTCTCACTGTGGTAATTGAGCCCCAAGCCCCTCCAAGGAGCTTCAGTGCACACTCAGAGGGAACAGGCACTTCTGGCTGTGATGTGGGACATGTTCCTCATCCCCTCAGCTTTGGAGGTGAGCTCCTAAAAGGAGGGAGCCTGAATTGGTGCCCTTAGGGATCCCACCTGTACATCACAGCCAGAGCTCACCAGTGACCATTCCTAAAAGGTTTTCATAGAAACACGGAAAGGACCCTCACAGCTCATCCCATTCCAAACCCCTCCCATCGGCAGGGACACCTTCCACTACCCCAGGTTGCTCTAAGCTCCACCCAACCTGGCCTTGAACAATTCCAGGGATGGAGCAGCCACAGCTTCTCTGGGCACCCTGTGCCAGGGGCTCACCACTCTCACAGGGAAAAATTTCTTCCTAATATCTAGTCTAAGTCTACCCTCCCTTTAAGATGTGTGTTTTGTGCTGTTACTGAAGCTGACTAATTGCTGCAGAAAGCTTGACCTGCAGGGGCAGGGGGAGAAATACAATTAGTTTTTCACAAACTTTGGCATAGAAACTCCCTAGGAAGACTGCAGAGACAAAATAAACCTGAAACCTCCCTCTGTTTGGTACCAGGGGTGAATTAAAAAACTTAGTCTTAGTGACAGTCTTAGTCACTCACTGGCAACCACATTTCTCACTCACGGTGGTGCCACGGGGACAAGGAAATTCAAGAGCAACTGGTTTTTCCATTCTGAGCTCCTAACACACAGCTCCAGGGTGGAACTGCAGCTTCAAAGCATGTCTCCCCTCAGCAGCTGCAGGGCAGGTACCTGTGGGGAGCAGCACAAAGATAAGGCAGGCGTGGGCAGCAGCTCAGCCTCACCAGGTGACTGGCTCAGAGATGCTGCTCCAGAGAGAGGGGAGACAGCTCTGCTGTGACAGAAAGAGGATGGACACAATCCTGCCTCTGCAGCTCACAGTGACCACCAGCCCAGAGCCCTGGGACAGCATGGGGAGGGTAATGTGGAAGGACTCTGAAAGGTAAACTCTGAGCTAAGACATTTGCACTCAGGTGATTATTACACAAGTGGCAGCCTGACAGAAGAAAAGAACAATTCTAACTGGGGTTTTTCATCAGTTTGCTGCTGGGTTCTTGCATTTCTCCAGGTGAAAGGCAGTAGCAGCACTTCAGCCAGGTGCCAGAGGCAGCAGCACCCTCTGGCATGCAAAGCCCTGACCCTGACCTGCCTCCAGACCAAGAATCTCCACCAACTTACCCAGAAGAAACCCCCCAGCAGACAGTCAGCACCTTTCAGAGCTTCCTCCAGGACTCCAGTGCATTTGCACCGCTCCAAAAAATGACCGAAAGGCAACTGGATGTGGAGGAATAACCCAGCCCACGCCTTAAACCTCCAGAGGCAAACAAACCAACCAACTCCCAGCTTGTAGAAAAATTCAATCAACTGAAGTCTGTGTCTGCCATGGACACGTGGGGGAGAGAAAACCACAAAAAATGGTGGGTGTCTCCACACTGTTTCTCCCATCCCATTCCAGGGAAACAGACTGAGGCAGATGCAAGAGAAAACACAAACACCTTCCAAGTCCCAGCAGTGCAGCCCCTCAGCTGGTCCTGCCTTTGCCAGTTGCCATGACGAAGGCAGAGGAGGATGGTTCTCATCTTCCTCCCCAGGAGGATCCATAAACCAGATGGAAGAGAAGAAAGCACGTGCAGAAAACTCAGCGGGCTGGCGTCTCCTTTCTTTTCTGCTCCTGCCTTGCCTGGAAACTTGAGAGAGAGAAGTCTCCCCCAGAATCCTGTGCTGATCAGAAATACAAGCACCTCATCAGAGCACCAAGCACAGATCCCCTCCTATCACAGACTAAAGAGAAAAGTTTCTTGCTCACTATTATCTTCCCATTTCCCTCAGCCTTTTCCTTAAGAACACATGAACTAATTAAGCTCTTAACAATTGGTTGTATAGAGGGTTTTTTTAATAGTAAACCCATACCCAGATGAGCACTAGAAAAAGGCATCAACCCCCAAGCTGAGTTTGGTTTTAGTGTCACACAAGGCAAGTTGCAAGTTCCCCACGTGAGTGGTGACCGAGCCAACATGAAGGGACCCCAGCCTGTGCCTGCAGCTGCTCTCCTGACACCAGCTGGGGCTGCAGAGGGAAATCAGAGGCAAAGGGAGCCAGCACCACTGTGGCATTGCTCCAAGAGGAGCAGAGCCTGAAGGAGGCAACTGTCCAAGGCCACAGAGAGATCGTGGGTGGCTCGTGCTGCCACCCACCACCAGCCCCACTGCCCTGCTCAGGTTTTACTCTTGTGACCCCAAAATTCACATCCTTTCCATTAACCCGCTACCATCCCCAAGAATGGGGGAGCAAAGAACCTGTCCAGAGGCTCTTCTCCAGAGAGGTGCATGGAAAACCCTCAGGGAATCTCTTCATACCTGCCAAGACATCTCTGCTCATAGCTGCGACTAAATGAAAGCGTTCCTCTCTGTGCTGTGTAGAGCTGTCCTGCTCCTGACCATCCAGGGGACACTGGGAGGGTGAGAAAAGGTTTCCAAAGAAAAACAGGAAGGGAACTAAGAGTGAGAAGAAACCAACTGATTGAGCCAGCCTCTGCCATGATCCATTTCCCCAGACAACACCACAATGCTGCACATGTAGAGCCTCTGTAGAGGCTCAGAGCCACGTTACAACCAGGAACCATTCTGCATCCAAGAGCAGCCACATCCCAAGTGTCACATCTGGCTGCTTCTCCACTGAGGGAGACAATGGAATCTCCATGGGACAGAAAACAAGAGGAGTAGAGCCCTTCTTTCCCACCATCACTGCTCTTATGGGAATTTAAAAGGTTCTTGGAAACACTCACAGACCCAGGGTGTGGAGGAAGAGCAGGGCAGATCCTGCCTATCCCAGCACCAAGAGCTCTTGCCTCTGCCTATCCCTGCCCATTCCTCACCAAAAATTCATCTATTAATGGGCTTTATCTCAGTTGGAGCAGCACAAGGGAAATGGCACCTGGACTGAAACAAAAGCTGTCACCTTCTGTCCTGCCCAAAGCCCCAGGGCACTGACACAAAGACATGTTTAAGAAAAGGAGACAAACAACTTGTGGAGAGCAATAAACAGCCACTCAACACCCACTTATTTCAAACAAACCTGCCTGGATGCAGCTTCAGGTGTGAACTTGGATTTTCTGCCCAGTGAAAGAACAAAACACAAAAATGGCTCTGGGCTCTGTCCCACCCAAAAAACCACAGAGAAGTAAAGCAAAGAACCCATTGCTACGTGAGCCTTCAAGGTACCAGCCAGGACCTTTGACCATGGCCAACCTGCCACTGAACAGACTAGACCTGAACAAACAGCAGCCCTGAATTCATAATGCCAACAAAAAAGGCAGTAATAGGGCAAAACACCAGCACTTTAACAATCAGACATGCTCACTCTGGTTTTTTGAGTAGTCTCTCCATTCAGGGCAACAATGTTTCAAGGACACCTCTCTCACTCCTGTTGCTGGCAGTGGAAGTTCCTGCAGAGCTCAGCCAAAAACCAGCCAACCTCAAACCTCCCCAACCTCCAGGGAAGGGGAGCTCAGCTGCACCACCCTCAACCTGGTGTGGACAGCCTCCTTTCTTGGAGTTCAGAGCTTAGCAAAGCCATCATGAAATAGCAGAAAAACACTAATTTAGCTACTGGTGTCCTGTTAACAGGATTTGTGTCCACTCCAACATTCAAATCCACTCAAGAAAAGGTATTTTGGGGTTGGGGTTTTTTTCCCCCCTCAAAAGAGGGTAAGAGTGGAGCCTGTTCTGCTCAGAGCTGCAGACCCCTGGGTATGGGAAGCCCTAGCAAGAAACTGGACACTCCATGGCTGAGGTCCCTGAGGTCCCCACAGTGAGCAGGGATGCAGGAAGAAGCAGTAGGGGATCAAATCCCAGCCTACAACCACGTGCGGGAGGGTTTCCAGCACGTCCCCTCAGCACGCACCGACCCAGTCTCTTACCCGTGCTGGGACAGGTTGGTGGTGACCAGCACTGTCTTCACCTCCTCCATGCCGCCACCATCCACGGCACCGTCTGGCGTGGTCACCACCACCACCTCCTCCATGTGGACACTGACGTCCGGCGTCGCCATCGTGGCACGAGCGGGAGAGCCGTCGGTCACCAGCTGCTTGTGGAGAAACGAGGGAAAGCCCCATGTCAAAAGGTCTCCCTGCTGAACTCGGTCATGGAAGGACCGTGGGGTGTGGTGGGAGCAAGGAGAGATGGGACTGCAGGGACCCCACGCTCCTAAGGAGAAGGGGATGAGCAAATCCCCAAGTGCTCCACCTCAGGAGGAAGGATGAGGGGAAGCTCAACGCAACACACTCTGCAGGCTGGGTGAGAATGATAGGCATGGGTGGGACTGGGCAGGAGGTGAAGGGCAGAGTGTGAAAGAGGTCCAAAAAAACCACATTCCTGGCATCCACCATAAATTCTATGAAGATAGTCAGTTTGAAGGTGCATTTCCAAATGTATTTCAAACTATCTCACGATTTCACACTGTTGGAAGAGCTTGTCACTGTCTCCTCCACAGTAAAACAGGGACTCTTCCCTCCTCCAAAGTCACACACACACACAAAAAAATCAAATTAAAAAAGCACGTCAAGCCCGCAGAAACAGTGACATCTGGAAACTATTTCAAAGTGTGCATCTCTAATAAATCAGCAATAGATGTAAGACAGCACTCCCTCTCCAGCTCTCTTGGAGCCCCTTTAGGAACTGAAAGGGACTGTAAGGTCTCCTTAGAGTCTTCTTTTCTCCAGCTCTCTCAGCCTGTCTCCAGAGCAGAGGTGCTCCAGCCCTCAGAGCAACTCCATGACATCCTCTAGATTTGCTCCAGTGCCTCCACATCTTTCTGATGCTGGGGACTCCAGAGCTGGACACAGCACTGCAGGTGGGGTCTCACCTGAGGAGAGCAGAAGGGGAGAATCCCCTCCTTCACCCTGCTGCCCACAATACTGGGGACCAGCCTATGCCCAGATATGGAGAAGCTGGTGCCTACAAAGCATCTCCTACACCACTGGTGCAGTCCACACACCTTGTCCAGGGTGTTCAAGCTCAGTCCCCCACAGAGTACTCCAAGCAGTGGCACAGAGCACAGCAGAGATGCCACTTGGCTCCCACCAGTTCCCCAAGCCACAGCTGGAGCAGGGCACTGACCCAGCGTGTCCAATGTGACTTAAAACCAAGTTCACACCCTGCAGAAACACCTGCCTGACCCACAGGGACAGCACGAGGTGATCTTTACCTCCACAGAGCCCACAGGGTTTATCTGAGGTGGACTGGCTCCTCCGTGCCAGCCTAGCACAAAGCCACCAGCAGAAGCACTTCAGTTTTCACAGCAGCATGGATGCTCATCTGCCTTTGGCTCAACCACTCAGGTTTTTGTTGTCACTCTATCCTTACCCTTGTCCTTCATTTTGGGGTAAAACCCCTCCCGCAGCATTAGCATCACTCACAATGGCCCCTGAGCTGGTACCCAGCTTCAGGATGCTCCAGACATCCTGCCCTGCACCACGGGACTGAACTCCACGTGTGTTGCTCAGATGCCTCTGGGCAGGAGCCAGCATTGAATGGAGAAAAACTGAGCTGAAAACACAAGTAATCTAAAAAGCGGCTAAAAACACACCAGCAGTGGGGCAGGGGAGGGGGACGAGGGGCAGGCCAGCTCTACCAGGACTCAGGGTGTCCATGCATGCCCTCCCAGGGTGCTGAGAGCATGTCAAGGGCTGTGGGAAAGATTTGGGGTGAATTAAGGAAAAAAATATAAAAGGAAAAAAAAAAAAAACAAACCATAGCACAACTGGGAGAGGAGGGAGATTTTTTTGGGTGCAGTGAGGTGCAGAGACCATGAATATTGCAGAGGGGGCAGCCAGCAAGGCTGTGCATAGAGGAGGGATGCAGTGT
>VZRF01013017.1:84023-207619 GCA_013396875.1 Vireo altiloquus | reverse complement strand
GCCATGTGTCCTGTCTGCCCCCGCACCGTGTGCCCTGCGTGTCTCTCTTTGGCGTCCTGCGTGCTCCCCGTGTCCTCCTCCAGGGTCCTGTATGCTCCCCGTGTCCCCTGAATGTCCCCCCCCGGGGTGTGTGCTCCATGCGTGTCTCCCGATCGTGCCTCCCATGTGCCCCTCCACGTCCCCTGCGTGTCCCCATCTGGGGTGCTGCACGATATGTCCTTCTGTATGTCCCTTTTCCGGACCCTGCATGCCCCCATGTCCCTTGCATGTCCTTTTTCCAGGTCCTGTATGCTTTCCATGTCCTCTCTGTGTGTCTTCTGTGCCCTGCATGCCTCCTGTGTCCCCCTCCTTAGTCCTCTGTGCCCCTCGTGGCCCCTGTGTATCCTTTTGCCATGTTCTGCATCCCCCCCGTGCCCCCTGTATGTACCCCCGTGTTCACCCTGGGCTCTGTGTCCCTCAAGCCCTGTGTCCCTCTCTGGTTTTCCAGGCTTTTGTGAAAGCCCTCGGCTGTTCGTGGCTGAACGCTTTCTTGAACTTCTCCAGGTCTGATACAGTCACAGCTTCTCTGGACAGCCTGTACCAGGGGCTCACTACCCTCATATGGGAGAAGTTCTTCCAAATATCCCATCTAAACCTGCCCTCTGTTAGTGGGAAGGGATTCCCCCTTGTCCTGTCACTCCATGCCTTTGTCCAAAGTCTCTCCAGCTCTCTTGGAGCTCCTTTAGGAACTGGGTGGGGCTCTAATGTCTCCCCGGGCCCATTTCCAGCATTTAGAAAGTGCCATTGTCCAGTTTGATTCAGTGTCTGTTTTCCTGTTCGAGCTGTCCCCAAGGTGCTACTGCTCCTTATCAGCACTAAGTCTCGAGCTGTGATTCCCTGGCCACCATGAGCTCTCATAGGTTTTGGTGTAATTTCTGCAGTTTCTATGCCCATGAGGCCCAGGGTTTGGGAGACACTCAAGAATTTCTCAGGGAGAACTTTTTGCATCATCTTGCCACATTGCACCACTTCTGTGTGTAGGTGGTTTACACATTCTGGAAAGGGATGAGCGAGGCCAGAGGCCCCAGAAGTCATGAATCCCTTTTGGAAACACTCACTATGTTTCCATTCTGTCAGCTTTTCACAGTTCCTGGGTGGGTGGCTTTTCCTGACAGGTGTTCAGGTAGCATTTGGTCTGTTTAGTATTTTTTGCACAATTTTTTACTGATCCTGTCTGATACATTTGTGATGTTTTATTTAATCCTTTTTTTTTTTCTCAAGGCTCTTCCTTTCCCTTTTTTGTCTCCATGCAAACCAACTCTGCCTGATAACCAGCTGCCACCTCTATTTCCCTCATGTTCCCCCTCACTTACCAGTCTACCCAAGCATTAATACCATTAAAGTAATATTCCACAAGGAATTTTGTTTCTTTTCCTTCTCCAAGATAGCCAGCGATGACCAGCAAGGTGAAATCACCCACTGGAAATGGTGACACCCTTTTCTATGGAAGCCTACCTGTCTCTGCCAGTGCCACTGCTGGTGTCTCCCATGGCAGCTGCATCCTTGGGTCCCCAGTGGGGTTGAACGGGACAGATAAAAGGTCTCTTTTTTCCACTAAAACCATCTCCTGACAGTGCCCAAGAACAGCAGCCTTATCAACATGGTAAGAAGGCAGCAGACCCCCTGTAATGCTGCCCTCGTCCAGTTTTCCCAGTAGTCAGTGGCCTCTTGGAAAGCAAAACTTGGCTTTTGCTGTCAGATACCAGGGCACAGGAAGGTTCCTGGGCTCCTCCTAGTGCAGAGAGTGGAATGATTTCACCTCCTGGCACCTTACCTGTTCCCTGCTCTGCCCCTTTATCAGTGGGCAGATTCGCTGCAGCCCTGATGCTAGTGAGGCTGCTGAGAAAGGATGAGCTGTTATTTTTCGAACCAAATCACTCTGCAGAATTTCTGGGTTTTGCCTGCCCAGGTGAGCCTCTGCATTTATCTTGACAGTCTCTACTCTCTTCCCTTCCCTTACTTGGGCACAGTTCAAGCACTTTGTGGGGATCTCTTCATGAGTTATGTAGATATTTTGCTTTCTTGACCTGATTTCGATTTTTGCAGAAGGGACCCTTGACATGGGCATGGAGTGACAGAACAAGGGGCACTGGCAGAGGGCAGGGTTAGATTGAATATTGGGAAGAAATTCTTCCCTGTGAGGGTGGTGAGGCCCTGGCACAGGGTGCCCAGAGGAGCTGTGGCTGCCCCTGGATCCCTGCAAGTGTCCAAGGCCAGGTTGGACAGGGATTGGAGCAGCCTGGGATAGTGGAAGGTGTCCCTGCCCGTGGCAGGGGGTTGGAACAAGATGAGCCTTAAGGTCCCTTCCAACCCAAACCGTTTCTTGATTCTATGATTTTGTGGGTGCTGCAGTCTGGTTTGAGCCTCCAGTATTGTGTCTTCAGCACTTAGCCCTGCAGGGCTGCACAGTGGGCAGGGCTGGAAGGTGGTAGGAGCCTCTCCACAATTCCTTCTGATCCTTCCCCCTCATCCTGCCCCAACAGATCCCATGCCTATGTGGTTTTCTCCTTCAGATCAAAAAGGATGAAGGATGCATCTTGAATTAACTGCTTAAAGGGTGACCATGCTTGGTCTCATCAATATATCTTGAGTTATGTGGACTGTGCCTGTTTTCCTAAGACAAATGCAGAGGTTTACTTTACTACATCCATGTTTTAGAAGAGCCTGGGTTAGTGGACTGTATCAAATCTCAGAGGAAAAGTGAGCAATGCTGCATTTGCAGTTAGGTCATTATCTCCAGAATCAGGAAGGTCACGCTGCAAAAATAGAATTCCTGTTTGTGCGGGCAGCAGCGTCCTGAGGACATGTGGGAAAAGCATTGGGCATGGGCTGCTCTGCCACTGCCACCACTGTGATGGCCCCAGCATTGTGCTGGCACTGTCCTCCTGGCACTGCCCTCCCTGCCCTTACAGAACACTGCCCTGGGAATTAAAATTTACCCCCCTGCCTTCCCCTTGGTTTGTTTCCTTGTGCACCGAGTGCTGCTGACGTCTGTGGAAAGTCTCCCACACTGGTTATGTTGATGGGATCACAAGATGTGGGACAGCCCATAAGGATGCTGCTATTTCAATATCCCTTCAAGGACAGGGAGGACAGTGGCCAGGGACACTGGGCACTGCTTGTGGTGGCAAAAGACCTCCGCAAAAGGTAAGTGGGGGATCCTTTCCCCAGCAGTGGGGAAAGCAGCCAGGCACCATCCCCCCACATGCCCCTGTGGATTATAAACTTCCCTGTTTTCAGTTGCAGCTTTAGGACATTTTTGTGTACCTGTCCCCAGGGCTGGGACTTGGAGCATTGGCCATGCAGAGTTTCATGGATTGGGGTCCCTTCTCCCTGGGAGCCCTGCTCCCTCCCACTCTGTCTAGCCCAGGCTGGATCCTTTCTCAAGACAAGCTCATGAAGGAAGCACTGGAGTTTTTAATAAAGAAGCTCATGTGTTTTATAGAACTGCATTTGTTGTATTTGTAACTGTCTTGTATCTTTTTCAATCCTCCTATATGAGGCCTTTGCACGCCCTCACTCCCAGCCACAGGGGGTGGCAGCAGGACCCTCATTCGAGCATTTATTACTTTGTCCCTCTGAGAATGGTGATAAACTCTCAATTTCTGCCTCTTTTATGCTGTGTAGAAAAGCATTCACTGAGCATTCAGAGGCTTAGTGTCTATTTTGTTACATCTTTAGGTCAATTTTCTGTTTAATGCTGTTTATTAGTATTCTCACAATACAAAGAGAAGCCTTGGAACTAAAACAAGCCATTTATGGAGAGAGACGGACACGTACGGTTTCATACCAACTTTATTTCTTTTTTTTTCCTTTATTTTTTTTCATAATCACTTCTTTTGCACAACAACAACCTCAAGTTGACAATGAAATGCACGTGGCAGACCGAAGGGAACCGGACAAGGCTCTGTTAGGGATGGAAAGTCTTTCCATGACTCTGCGCCAGCTCCCCACCTGGCACGAGGGACAGTGACCCCGGCTGTGGCAGGAGGAGTGCATCCTGCCCAGAGGGCAGCCGGGGTGCTGAGCCCTGGGGTGTCAGCTCAGCCCTGTGCCCACACAGTCATCTTCCAACCCTCTCCTGCAGCCACAGGCTGGGGTATTCCTCCTGGGGGGCACAGCTGCGTGTCCCGACTCCGTACTTTGGCACTTTCCATTTCAGAGCACTTTAGAGACGTGGAGGCCTCGGCTCTCCCGTGGCCCCCAATGGGGAGGGAGCGTCTGTGTCCCCTTGTCAGAGGGTGTGGGAAACTGAGGCACAGGAGATGCCAGGGCAGGGATGCCTGGCTGTCCCCTGCATCCCTGCACCCCGGGGACCACGGAACACCCATATGTAGGCATGGGCCAGTGCGCCTCTGTTCCTTTACTTAAAGACACCTGACTACAAAGGTGGAGTTTATTGGTCTTACTATGTCATCTCGTCCCTAGCATGGAGAGTAAGAAATCTCTAGCACCGTAAACAGCCATTCCCTGACTCATTTCAAGTGGTATCAAAGTGTATGTGCATATATTGTTTCCACGGATGCGTTTCTGTGTGCGTGTGCACAGCCGTGTGCACAGCCACTGCGAGGAGGACAGGAATGCCATGGGAGGGATATAACGATCCCCATGAGACAGGATTGCAGAGCCAGGGCCGGAGAGTCACGCCGGGCTAAGCTAAAGCAAGCAAGCTGAAGTTTACATTTGAAAGGGAGCAGCAATACCGACCTACCCCCGAGGCAAGATGCATGCAATCGTCAACTCCCACCGGCCCTGGAAGGTCAACTCAAAGGGAACCTCACAACTGGGTGAGAGCAAGATTCTTTAATGACTCCAAAATAATAAGACAAGGAATAGGCTCAGTCCAGAAGCAGTCAGAGGGGCCAGCATCCTTGGAAGTGCCTATTGACAGACAGAGCTGAGCTCTGCCGTACGGGATAATGCGGGCACAGAGCTGTAATTTGGGCTGTGAGGCTGGTTGTCCCGGCTTCCTATAGCTTCACCCATGGCCTGGCTGTTGGTGCCAGCTGGGAGCTCATTTAGCTTCAGCTCCTCAGTCTTGCCCGAATCAGAGGCTCTTCTCCAGAAGGGCTCTTGGAAGGCCTATGCACGCACATAATGATGTCACCCTCCTGACTTTCCTCCCTCACACTTCTGCCACACTCAAGGTCCAGGCAGGGACACCATGGGTGCCCTGAGGATGCTCCCCCTATAAGGCACATTCCCATGTCCTTACGCTGCTGCAAAAATGGGGCTGAAAACTGTCAGTTCAGAACTCGATTCATAAATACCTTCAGGAATCAGTGGAGACTTCAAGCCCCACTGCAAGTAAGGTGACCCCAAGAACTGTGGGGTGTGCGTGCCATGTCCACGACCACAGTACATAGGAATGCTCCAGGAATGACATAGGCTGGGGCAGTAAGGATGTTAATGAGGATACTTAATTAGTCTCAATTGAGGCACGAAGTATGCAGCTGCACACAACCAATAGCATGAAGGGATATGGAAAGGCATGGAATAACCATGATCCTGGCCCGTGCCACATGCTGCAGGTTGGGCACAGTGCTGCATGAGCTCCTGGCCACGATGGGTTTGGAGCAGTGGGTGGACAGCCCTCATCCAGCCAACACCGCGCGGCCAAAGCAGTCACACATTTCCCTGATAGTGCCCCGTGGCACTGGACAAGCTCCTGAACATCCCTACTCCATCCATCTGCACCAGGCAAACATGACTCTGGGACACGTAAAGCCTCTGGCCCCAGAGGTGAGGCTGTTTCCTTGGCACAACGTGTCTCGGCAGCAGCTCCCTGACGTTACCAATGCACAGCTCTCCCTGCACGCCCCTGCTCCTCTGGTGCAGGAGCTTATCCTGCAGTAACACATTTTTCAGCCATATCCACTGTCCCTCACTGCACCAACCTGAGGGAGAGGAGAAAAATTAGTTTCCCAGAGCTCACACTTGCACAAGCACCATCTGCCAGGCCATTCTGCACTTGCCACGGGAATTTTTGCCAGGAAAAGCTATTGCAAGAATAAGTCCCAATTGAGACCCACCTGGGCTCCAGGGAGGGGGAGGAGAGGGGCGCAGGGCAGCACAAGGGACCGAGGGGGAAGATCCAGGCAGGAATTGAGCCTGGAAACTCAGGAGCTGTTTGGGAGGACGGCTCTGACCGGCACAACCTGTTACTGACCAGCTCTCTTCCAGCACATGCTAAACCTGACAGATCCTCCAGCTTCCATGGGGTTGCAGGGAAGCACCTGGAACCTCCACACGGGGAGGTTTGGATCAACACTAAATTATATGTACTGGAATTGAAGCATCACCTCTACTCTTCCTCTCAATCCTTCCTTCTCCTCCCAGCATGAGGAGCAGCCGTCCCCGCTCTCACTGCCCTGCCTGCAGGACTCGGCTGCCTCCAGCTCCCAGTTCCATCATTTTCCAGCTGCTCTCTGGTCCAGCATCCCACTGGCACCCTGCCTTCACCTGGCCCAGCCTCCGACTCCTTCTGAGCCCCTAGGAGAGAGTGAAAATGGCCATTTCTCTTGTTTTCAACTCTTGCTCTTGAGTACAACATTTCTGATAATAATAATCATAATAATCATAGTACTAAAAACAGTATTTACAACAAGCTCCAGGTCAGAATTACACACCAAGCAAACACTCAGCACCACAGAGAGTAGGACAGGGTTAATATCTCGCAGATACCTTCTCAGATCCCACCAACGTGGGACACAGACATTTGACAGTTTCAACCATTTCTTACACACAAACATTTCATTTAAATTACTTTTTAAATTTTTTTTTTAAACTTTTTAAAATTTCTCGTCACTATATGGATGAGGTGATGCTGACAGTGATGCCGCGCTCTACACAGATGCTTATCTAAGACAGCTGCTACTATAAACTGATCATTAGCTACTGTTAAGAAATTCAACCCTCAGTTTCCTTCTTTGCCCTAAATCTAATTTTCTTTTGTCACTGACAGCACAGGAGCTTTCTAACAGCCCTGTCCTCCCCCCAGCCCAGGAGGAGGGGTTTGGGAGTAAGGTAGCCCTTCCTTTTAGGAGCAGAGTCCCCTGACATCAAGCCATGGCCATGGAAGGATCCCTCCCACATCCAGCTGGGAATTCTGTGGAGATCACAAAAGAGCTCCAGGATTTGGTCTCCAGCAATCTGCCCTGTGATGGCCCCAAAGTGCCTCTGGAAAGAGGGAAGGATTATTTTGTTCACAAAAAGGCGATTTCACGACCATGTACCGTCTCTATTGGATTCGCTTTCCTAACAGGGTGGAATCCTGTGTTGTGGGAGCACTGGGGAGCCCGCAGAGGACTGAGGGTCCTCTCCCAGGGCTCCCACAGAGCTGGGAATGCAATCATCACCTGCACCTCTCCTGGGCAGAGCGGCCGAGACCTCTCAGTCTCCACTCAGCCAGGGAGAGGGCAACTCAGTGGCCAACCAGGGTATCAGGCAGTGCCCACCGTGACAGGAACTTGCTGTGATGTGGCACCTGGCATCAAGCTTTGGGTGGAGCCCCTCAGCTGCTTCCACACGAGCTCCCAAAAATCACCCAAAGATGAGGACTGGGGGTCACTGCCTGCCTGGGCTGGCTCTCGAGGCAGCCAAGAGATGGGGGTTCTGCACACTGCGTCTCCTGAGCCATCCATCCCTCTCCTTCCTCTCTCCTACCATGGGCAAACAGGGGGCTGCTCCCTATTTTACTTCACACACAGAAATTATCACTTACTTCCCATTTTTCTGAAACTGATATTTGGCTCAGAGCAAACACCAAGAGGAGGAAGAGCCCCGGATAAGAAATCCGTATCTCTGTGACACTGCTGGTTGAATTTATTAATATCTTAGTTTGGTTTTTTTTTTTTCACATGAGTTTAAGAATTTTTTTTTTTTTTAAAAAAGGACAAAACCCTCCAAAGAAGCTGTTTGATTGACTGATCAACTGATTTGATTCTCTGTTTGATGTGAACTAGTTGCTATTCTGCTTAGAGGTCCCTATGATCTGTGAATCCCCACAAGCACTGACAATTAGGGATGCAGAGAGAAGCGTGTAGCTGGGGACGAACACCGGGGAGGGGGGATGGAGGACCAAATGTCACATCTAGACAAACAAAATAAAATGTGTTGGTTGGTCGATTGATTGGTTTGTTAACAGGAATCAAGTGCTAGATGTGTAGAAAAGCCCTTTATCCAGAGATCTCCTCCCGTTGTTCCTTGTTCCTGCGGACTTCGGCGGCGTGCAGCTCCTGCAAAGACAGGAGAGATGACACCGGGCTAACATGCCCTGCTCTTGTGATCAATATTTTCCTCCTGCACACAGAATTTGCATCAGACATAAAAAAAGAGACCGGTTTCCCACCCAACACACCCTGAGGCCGGGGGGTTACACCTGCAAGGAGTGAAGGATCATCTGTGGGAGCCTGGAGGAGATGGAACCTCCAGTGA
The DNA here is from genome assembly GCA_013396875.1 of Vireo altiloquus. Lineage (NCBI taxonomy): Eukaryota > Metazoa > Chordata > Aves > Passeriformes > Vireonidae > Vireo > Vireo altiloquus. The sequence continues at coordinate 199,144 of VZRF01013017.1, read as the reverse complement.
ACGCACTCCTGGCTCCTCTCTCCTACAAAACCCTTCAGGCCACACAGCCCATGATGGGCCTGATGCTGTGGCTTTGGACTTGCACTTACCAAAATTAACCAGGCTATGTCCTCTACTGACCTCGAAGGACATAACCCCCTCCTCATGCTACTCCGGAGCAGAGCTGCTCCTCAGCAACCACTGCCAAGAAAACGCCCTGTCCCTTGCACCCATCACACTGGACCAGATCCCGTTTTCCCATGAGGATCAGCATCCCCAGCCCTCAGCCCTGTCCCGGGGGTCACACTTGCCTTCTCGCGGAGCCGCTCCCTCAAGGCAGCGAGGTGTGCCTCACGGATCTCCCTGCTCAGCTCCATCTTGTAGTTGAGCTTCTCCTCAGCCAGGCGGCTGAAGTTGTTGTTCTCTTCCAGCGCCTTGTGCAGCACCTCCCGCTCGTGTTCTCGCTTCTCCGCCAGCTGCTTCAGCACCTGCGCCTCCTGAGTCTGCCGAGGGATTGGGGTGAGGCCACTGGAGAGGCTCTTCCAGCCTTCATCTCCCCAGAGAGGCTTTATGACTCTCTCCTCTGCTCAAACCACTCTGCCGCCCCCCTCCACCCCGTAACATAATCTTCCTGCTCGGAAAAATAGTTTTGACACCTTTTTTCCTGCTATGACAGAATCATTCCAGTTGGAAAAGCCCTTTGAGGTCATTGAGTTCAACAGTTCCCCCAGCACTGGCCAACCCACCACTAACTCATATCCCCAAGTGCCACATCTACACAATGATGATGTTAGAGTTGAATTCCTTGCCTAAATCAGGCCGCAGAACCTCACTCCATGATTCCTATGTCTCACCTGACAATTTACATTGGAATAACGAGTGTCAGAACACTCTTCCCAGCTGTTTTAGATTACTCCTGCTGAGTTTTAGGATTAGGTGCAATTAGTACCAGAAAAGTCACTGCTTTTAAATGACTTCTCCTTACCTTCCTCCTCTCTTCTGCAGCCTCCAGCCTCCTCTGCAGCTCCTCCAGGGACAGGTCCTTCTTCTTGGGAGGGGAGGAAAGGATTGGGCTCTCAGGAGATAAATCTGAAGGGGACTTCAGGATCACTTCGAAGCTCTGGCCTGATGCCCTCTTATCCAGCTGCTTCACCTCCATATCTTTGTGGGGAAAAAAACCAGTGATTCTGTGAGCTTGTGTCACTCAGGAGAGTCTTCACATGAGGTCTTCAAGCTCCTCACATAGGAATTAGGATCTTCCCATGACCTGACCTGGGTGATTTTTTTCATCCCAGAATTTCTTGATTAGCGATCACCTTCATCCCCACCATGCAAATGCAATTAATTTAAAGTCATGGCATAATTACAGAAAGGTCACATTGCTGTTAATACCTGGTATGTCATCCCAGCGTGAAGCAGAGAGACTCTGACCCTGGTAAGCTCCCACGTTGCCTACAGGAGAATAATCCAAACACTGCTAGAGCTCCTGTGGGAGCAGGTTACCTACCTCCATACTGGTAGATGGTGTTGGGATGGGGCTGGGTGTGGAAACAGGAGCAGATGAGGGAGAGCAGAGACAGCTCCTTCATTTTCTCCTTGTAGGCTGAAAAATATGAGATAGCAATGAGAGAGATTCAAATGGCAACAGCATCTCTTTTGCATGGAGAAATCAGGCAAGTATCCCATTTGCAGATATCAGACTCTATGGAGGCTTTTCCATGGTGCCATAGCTTTCCAAAAGGTCCCCAAGGAGTGTCTGATCTAGAGCAGCTTAAATTAGCTGCCGGTGTGGCAAATGTCATGGGAACACACACAGTAGGGATTTAACATGTCGAGAGGTAAAACTTTCTGAGCAGGATTTTCCCTCCAAAGGAGCTGGGACTCTGCAGCCCATTTAGCTAAACATGTTGGGACAGCTGCTCACACCCTTTCTCCATTGGAAGTGGGATTTCCTATCTCTGAGATAAATGATGCCCACTGACACTGGAAACCTTGCTCGAGCCCTGGCGAGTTGGGAACATTTCACAATTCAGCATTTCTGAGGTGAGGGTGAAGAGGCAAGAGGAGGTCAGCAATGTGGAGAACAAAGAGGCATTTGAGTGCTGAAACTGCTCAGGGGCTCTGCTACCAGGGGAAGAGCTGGATCCCAGCTTCACAAGGAATCTCCTGCCCTGCAGCAGCAGATCAGGGGGGATGTGAGTGGATTCTGCCATCACCTTGGCCCATACAGGCAGAGGTTGGTACAGTCTGTGACCACAGTAAATGTCCTTCTGCAAAGGACAGGAAACACAATCCTTTCAAACTCTGCTGCTGGGAGCCCTCCAGTTTGCTCATTGTTCCTGTGAGTGGAGGATGCACCACTGCATCCTCAGTGATCACAAGTGCTGCCCTAATACAGATTGCAGAAATCTGCTTCTGGGGCAATCTTCACCTGTATTTTTTGAGTTCAGCATATTTAAGACAGTGAATTGTTTGCATACTCTTGACAAAGAACCTCAGAATAGAAGGAGTTGAAATCAGTGAGGTGCTCTGTCAGGCTGTCACGTTCTTTATCACATCAGTGAAACCCTCACAGCATCACTCCCGTGTGGCAGGTCAGCAGCTGGGGCTCAGCAGTGGCTGCTGCCGCCTCATGGGCCCTGTGAGGCTCTGTCCTGGGCTGGCTCCTTGGGGGACACCCAGGCTCATGGGGCCAGAGTCTTCATGGCTGCATCTCCTGCCAAACCTGTCCTGAGCATCCTTGTGCTGCCCTTCCTCCTGCCTCTGCCACAGGCACAGGCATCCTGCTGTCCTGCCTTGGCTCTGCCTCTGGATTTCCCACATATCCCAGTGCTTCTGGCCTTGGTTTGTCCCCTCTGTACTGAGCTCGTTTTGTGCTCCAGCCAGAGGCAACTCTGCAACTCAGCTGCCAATGCCACCTTCAGAGGAAGACCCTCCCCTGGGCCAGGACAGGGAAATTCGCAGAACTCTGTGATCTGAAGAGGCACTAGACACAGAACAATTCTGAAAAAAGTAACACCCTGTGTACCATATGCCCTTAAGAATATCTTTCAGGTATTCTCCTCTGCCTTCCCACAGCTAATTGAGTGGGAAAACCTATGCCTGCTTCCTGCTTGCACTTATTTTTCCTCCTAGGTACAGAACTTCACCCTAATTAACACCTTTCTATTGCTAAACCACCACCCCTGAAGCTCAGATCTTGAGTAACACTTTTTTAGCTTGCTCCCCATTCTGATTTGAACCTCCTGCCCAGTTCTGCAGTTAAATGTAACCCAAATATGGAACAGTTTACACCAGTAGTGGCAGCTGGACATCTTTGATTCTGTTCTTAATGAAAAAACCTCTGGAGAGCCTCTGAGAGGCCCAAAGTCATGGCATGGAGCAGTAAGCTAATGCATCTCCTAATGTGCTGCCAAGAGCCCTGAGGAGGGTCCCTGGGAATAGATGAGAGACATTATCATTTATTATCATTTAGACATCATCATTTAATACAAACAAACAAGTCAACAAGGTCATTGCTCCACCATTATGTCTGGTCCTGGGTGAAACCAAGGCATGAGGCAGATGTGCCACACCCCTGACCCCCTCATTTAATTCAATTTAATTGTTACAGAGCACAGTGCTTTGTAATTCATGACTTGAGCTTCAGTACTGGCACTGTGTGCAGATGATTCCATGCTGCATTCACTGCCTTTCAGGAGGTTTGCTGTGGTGGTTTCACAGCTGCCCCCATTCCGTCGGGATCTCCCCTGTCCTGCTCTCCCCCCTGCAGAGCAGGCTGACCGTCCCTCTCTGCCAATTAAAATGAAGAGGAGCAAGAGGACAAAAGGCCCTGGGCTGCAGCAGGGCTGTGGTGAGCGCTGGAAGTGCTCCGCGTCCTTCCTCCGCCCCGGAGCCTGCAGCTGCACCCCGGCGCCAGCCGTCAGATGCAATTAGCGGCACATGGGGCCGGGGAGCGGGGCTGGAGCTGCCACGACCCCGGGGACCGGCGGGGGACGGTCCCGAGCAGCCCCCACTGCCGGGCACTGCCCGCTGCCGGAGGGAGGAGCGGGAGTAGCAGCGGGAAGGGGCCAGCGGACCGAGACCCCCGGGACCCCCGGCGCTGCCGGGGCTCCGCTCCCCGCCCGGAGCTGTCCCTTCAGGACCGCTACCTTGGCCGGACCCCGGCCAGCAGCTGTCCCTTCAGCACCACCGCGGGGGCCAGGCATGAAGAGGGGGAAGGACTGACTCCTGAAGAAATGATAGAATCATAGGAACGCAGAATCGTCACAGATTTGTTCGGATTGGAAAAGCTCTCCAAGATCATTGTGTCCAAGTGTACCCCCAGCACAGCCAAGCCCACCACTAACCCATGTTCCCAGGTGTCCATCTATGTGGCTTTTAAATACCTTCAGGGATGGTGACTCCACCTGTTCCCTGGGCAGCCTGTGCCAGGCTTGACAGCTGTTTCAGTGAAAACGTTTTCTCTCTAAACATCCCCTGGTGCAACCTGAGCCATGTCCTCTTGTCCTGTCACTTGTTAATTGGGAGAAGAGCCCAACCCTCACCTGGTTGCCCCCAGGGAGTTGTAGAGAGTGAGAAGGTCCCCCCTGAGCTTCCTTTTCTCCAGGCTGAGCCCTCCCAGCTCCCTCAGGTGCTCCTGGTGCTCCTTCTTCTTCCCCAGATCTGTTCCCTTTTCTGAACACACTCCAGCCCCTCAATGTCATTCAGGTCCTGAGGAGCCCCATCCAGCCCTGATCCACACCCTGAGAACTAAATGGATCCGCGAAATCCCCACACCTGTGCTCCAGAGCCACCAGCTATACCATCACAGAAGCATCACAATGATGGTCTTGTGCACATGACACATTCCATGACAAAGAATTGTTTTATTGGGCTAAGACAAGGCATCCTGTGAGGAGAGGTACATCCTCTGATTCAGTAATTAAAAGAAAGACCCATAACCTCTGGGTTGCTATTTAGGAGCCTGTGTCAGTGAAGATCAAACCCGAGATCTCCTGAAGCAAGACTTTGTCTCAATCACAGATGCTTAAAACTCTTTTACATGGGTAAAAGATGGCCAACCTCAGCAGTACAATTTGTTTCAGAAGTATCTGCACTCCCATTTGCAATAGATTTAAGGTTTTGAGGACATTTTTATGCCAGTGGACAAAATCCTTGAACCAGGAAAAGACAACTGGCTGGCCAGGATATGACATTGCCAAGGAATTCCTGCCCAGAAAGGCTGGATCTAGTGCACAAATGTACATATTTTAAGAACAATTAGTCAGGGAATGCTGAACTTTTTACTTGAGCAGCTATTAGCATTTTTGCTTCTATTAACTTAGTAAAAATAAATTCAGCTTGCACTAAGCAAATATTTCATTTCCATAAAAATTAATCTGGCCCGGGTCCTCAGGGACTGGATACCAAAGCATTGCTTCAGTCTCAGAGGTGCAGCAAGAGCTCTGCCTCGTTGGTGGGCAGAGGATTAGGACAGGCTGCTCACTTGGGTATAAATTACTGACATTTTACTTCTCTTTTTAGGCAAACAGTGCAATAGAAGGATCAGCAACAAATCCATTCACTCCAATATGGTCTTCATCACTGTCATAACATTTCACTGCTGTCCTATTAGAACTGGGGTGAAACGTTAAAAATAACTGAGTTGTGTAAACCAGTAAGTGAATAAACTGTAAAAGATACAAAAAATATATCAGTAGCTCATCCAGTAAAGTGGAGTGAACTTGCATTTTGTTAGCTTTAGAGATCTCTGAGAAGTGATTAAGCTACAATCCATAAAAGTGCAGTCGGTTCCTCAACGTTTCTGAACATTTATGCCCTGCAATGAGCACAAGCTGATTCTGGTTTGGTTGTATTTCATCCCACACCCCATAAGCCAATCAATCTTCATTAAAATTTTTCATCTAACTTTTCCCTGCATATTATTATTATATGACAATAGAATATATTGCCTGGGAAAAAATCACTTTCTCTCTGTTGCAAAGAGAAGAAGGGAGATGCCCTGAGCCTTCACCAAGGCGCCAGGAGGCTCAGGGTGCTCCCAGCTCTCTCTAGCGACTCTTTTCCTGTGCTCCCTCTAGTGCTGTAGGCAACATCCTGCATTTCCAAATCCCCACTGCTTTGCATCAGTGCTGTGCACACCACCGATCCATGTAGAGTGTTTATCTCCAAGTCAGCCCCTGGAGACATTATCCAGCTGCTCCCCGAGTGCTTCTGGTGTCAGAGATGGAGGAACAGCTGGGAATGTTGTGGTGCAGGAGCAATGGGATTCATTTTCCTCCTCCTGATTTGCCAGGATGGTGGGGCTTAACACCTATTATTCATTAAAAAGTTTTTTTCTCTGCTTCCTAAATACACAAAGCTGAACTACAGCCAGGTTTTGGGATGGTATTTAATGGCATCCAGAAAGACAGAGTGAGGCCATCTCAACACAACACTGACACAGCATCAGTCACAGTGAAGCAGAGGCAGAGCAATGCTAATTTATGTGAAATTTAAATGGATGAGACTGGATGTGCTCTGTCTGATAGCAAGGTCAGAGGAAGGTTGTTACAAGAAAATCATTTGGTTTGTGAAGATAACTTTGGAGAAGTAAGAATTGCTTCCTTAATGAATATTATCTCATGAAAAAATGAGAACAGGCCAATTATAAATGAAGCCAAAGCTTAAACAGAAGGTAGAGAAACCAGAGAGACAGAGAACTGAGACCTCCAGCACAGACTGCAATGCCACACACACAACAAAAGCAACCAGAGTACTCAATAAGCCTTGAGTGTACAGCAAGCTCTAGATATTCTCCCCTTCTATGAATCCTATCATAAAAATATTGGTCAGACCTTCAGTCTAGTGCACTTTCACCTTCTTTCTCCCCAGCTTCTAGAAACAGGTCAGTAGCAGATCTCACACTACCAGAAAACACTAGTAGGTTTTTTGGTTGGTTTTTGGTTGGTTGGTTGGTTGGTCGATCGGGTTTTTTGGGAGGGTTTGGGGTTCTTTTGTCAGCTTTGTAGTTGTACCCCACACTGATGGTATAGGGACACCCTAAGGCTCCAGGCCCAGAAGTTACCATGGGCTCATTGGAATCATCCACGAGAACAGGCAGATGTGAGGTTTACTCTGCCTTCTGTCAGACATCTGCTAAACTATTGCCCAGGAACGGTTTCCAATCACCCGGCTCCTTCCCCCCAGGTTTTATTGGCAGCTCATGAATGTCACAACAACCCGTGCTGCGCACAGCCAAAGCATCAGAAAATCACTCGAGCTGTAGCACTGGAACATGTGGGCTGCTCCCGGGAAAATAACCAGGGAAATCTCCTCTTGTATGAGCTCAGCAAGAGAGAAGGGCCCAAGCTGTGCAGCAGAGCCCTGGCTGGGGGGTTACTGTTGGGAAGGAGAGAAGCATGGCCTGGGCTGCTTGATAAAGCACAGGAAGGAACCAAATGGAAGCAGCTGACCCAGAGTGTTTGTGGATTTGGGGAAAACACAGGTTTGGACAGTCAGGTTTGGGTGAGCCAAAGAGCTGCTAAAGAGCTGGGGAGCTGGTGAGGCAGCAGTTCATGAGAGTCAAAGACAGAGCCCAGTGCCGTGATGTGGCAGGTACAGATGTGCTGTGTGACCTCAGTCAGTCATTCGATCTCTTCGCATCTTGGTTTCCTTGCCATTAACTGAGGATTATTGTATTTGCCCATTATACAGTGGTACTATTTGTATAAAAAAATTCAGAGGGGGTTAGATTCTCTAGTAGGGCAATAATCATGTAGAAGTACCTTGAAAGAATAAAAGGATTGGCTGGAAATATGCTGAGCAGCTCTTCACCAAAGTGCCGAAGTACCACAGCATATGCACATGGTCTTTGGTTGCTCTCTGGCTCTTTTGTATTTCTAAATCACAGCCCATTGGTTTAACTCCCCTCTGGAGAGGAGGCTTTCATTTTAAAAACATAACTCACACCTGGAGGAGTAAAGCCCATGTCAATAAGACAATCGTAAGGGATTAGCCAGGCATGTTTTTTCCAATCAATTTAGGGGTATAGAAGTTTGAGTGAGCTTCAGGTCCCTCCAAGGATTGTCGTGAAGAATCATCAGCCCCATTCACTACCCTGCTGCCCACACTGCTGTCACAATGGGCTTATCTGCAGCCTTCTGGTTGCCACATCAGACCACTAAATCTCAGGTTTTACTCAGCAGAAGGAAAATGTGTTCATTTGACAAAACAGTGCCTTCACCAGATCTGAACCAACAATGGCAGATTCCAAGAAGAGGCTTTTTTGAGATATCTGAAGCATCTTCCTACAGTCTACATGGTGTCATTAAACAAGATATTATTTATATTTTAGAAAGAACAAGTATTTTCCAATTATTTAGATCCCTTTTTTTGGATACGTTGGTGAAAAAAAAAATATACATCTGTATAAATGCCTACAATAATACAATAGGCTTTTTTGGCACGTAAAACTGAATTCCCAATAATAGAACCGTAATTTTTTAAGCCCACATAGACTTCTTCAACAGCCAACGAAAAAGACAATAGTGATTTCTTGAGACTACAGAGATGGAGATCTTGGTAGAAGGGACTCTGACTCTCCAGCGTGGGCAGTAGAAATGTCAGCACAGGGCAACACCATATGGTGTCCCCCAATAGTACCCAGAAAAGGGATCAGGGGATAATCCAGAGCTACATGAAGTCCCTCAACTCTCACATTTCATGGCAGAATGGGAAAACCTTGGGATCTGCCAAGGCCCATTTACCATGCCCAGTCATGAGGCCAGGAATGACAACCTGGTGTTTCCTCTTGGCTCCACCTTCTCAGACACGCCAACGTCGGAGAAAGCCGGTGGGGATGTCACCTTCCTCATCATTTCATAATCTCAAGTCTCTTCATTCAACCCAGATGCTACGAACGGGTGGGAGTTCAGTAGCCCTGCAGAGCCCAGCCAGACCCCCAGGCTGCGGTGCACAAAAGCACAAAGCCTTGTGCAGATGCCGCGGGGAGGAGGTGCGAGGGCTCTGCCCCTGCAAGGGCTGCCCGGCAGCGGGGCCGGCACCGCATCTGAGCCGGCACTGAGCATGTGCCGCCCATCCCGCGGCTCCAGCTCCGACAACAATCCCCGGGGCCAGGAGAAAACGCCTGAGGTGACAGGGAGAAAACAGAGAGGGTAGCCAGGCTCGGGGGAGCAAGCCCTGTTTCTTTTCATCCCAAGGATTTGGTTGTTTGCTTAAACAGACCAAGCAAATCTTCCCAAGGGGGATAAACCCCCCCGGGCATCAGCTGCAGACGACTGCAGCTGCCCTCCCCTCAGCACGGATCGGCTTTTGCTGGGAATAAAGAAGGAAATAATGAAGAAAGCAAGCAAGACTCATTCCTTGATTGAGGAATTATTCTTTTCCCCCTGCCTTTCCAGGCTACTCTCCATTGCTGCTGTACGTGCTACAGGCGATGGGGAGATGGGGAGCTGCTCCTGCAAAGGCAGCTGGGCGAGGCTCAGTCCCGACCCTCCCTTGGCACACTGCGCCCTATTCTCTTCCCTCCTGCCACAGCACTGCTTTCCATGACTTCCTGCTCCTTGAAATCGCTTTCTGCTTGATCTGAGTCACAAGGAAGCCCCATTTCACGCTTCTTCATGATCCTAAGTCTCTTTGACAGTAAAACTGCATCTTCGGGAGGATGAAATATGCTACAGACATGCAGTGGGTTGGGAGGGTGAGAATGCACCAAGTGGAAATCGCATGTTCTGCCTACGTGTGTTTCATCCACCACCTCGTCCAGCTCAAGTTCGATGCAACCTTGGTTTAGAGGACTGGTAAGTCTGAGCCTTTCCTTCCAATCTGCAAATGAGGTCCAATCCTGCTCAGCAGGGAAGGCAGGAGATGGGTGGCACCTCCCAAGAGTGCACGGCTGCGGACGTTCATTGAGACAGGGATTCTCATAGAAATATACACAATAGCTGGAGGTTTTCTATCACAAACACATTTTTACAATGCTGCTTTATATCTTTAATTCCATGCAAAGCCCACTCAGGATCAGCTGCACCCTTACGCTCCCCCCCACACCCCATACACACCCCTCCATCTCTCCGTCCTTCCTCCCCCTGCATCTACTGGTCTTTTAAAAGGAGCAAGGAATAGAAAATGCACAGCAGGAAACCTCGGCAAAGGGCAGTGAAAGAAGCAAAAAGTGTTGCCTGGTCTCCTGTGGGCTGGTTCCCTGCCTGGGGGGCACAAAGCACTGCCTGCTTTTCCTTTTTGTCTGTCGCTCCTGCTCAGCCCTCCAGGATCTTGCTTCCCCCCACCCCCCCAAGCCCCTCTTTGTGGGTTGTAGAATTCAGAGACTTTCCAAGAAAAAACTTGGTTTTCTAAAAGAAAAAGACCCTCTAAACCCACCCTCTGTACCATTCATTGTACCATTTCAAGCTTTTCTTCTCCTTCACCCACACTCCCAGTTTCAGCCACTTGAACCCCTCCTTCCCAGTCAAAAGGGAGCAAGACAGGTCTTTAGGAAGCTGGACCGAAGCACCACAGCATCCTTGGGCTGCCATCCTGAAGCCAAACCCCACCAGATTCCCGGGCAGCCGTGCTGTGATTCCCGGCACTGCTGCAGGAGGGAGGAAGGGCTTCCCTTGCAGCATCTCATTTCACCCAACGCCATCGGAGGACCGCTCCCCTGTAGCATCTTCTAACCAAGAAATGTGAGCTGTGCAAGAAATCTGGGGCTGGGAAGCCCTGAGAGTACACAAAACCCCATCCAGGTTGGATTTGGGGGATTTTCTAGGGCATTACTGACTCTTGCCCATGTCTTCCTCTCCATTACCCATTTAGGCAATACATGATCTTCACAAAACAAAATGTAATTTCTGATTTCCTTACATCCAACTGCACAGCGTGCAATTTTTTCCTTATGGGAAAAAAAAAAGCTCTACGACGTTACAAAAATAACATTTAATTGGCACATAGCAGCATCTTCTAATGGCACAATGAAATGGCAGCAATACTTTAAATTGGCAAGTTTATCACACGTGTATTCATATTAAAATAAAAAGCCCACCTGCTATCTTGCATCAGAGGGGTGTGTATATGGGGGAGGAAGGGGAACAATGCTGCCATACCAGCTGCCTCCTCAGCACAGAACTCCCCCGAAACCCACGGGGGAAAAAAAAAAACCAAACAAACCAACCCAAACCTTCAGAATAATGATTTAAAAATAATATATATATCTATATATATGTAAACCCTAATGGTTTTAGAAGTGCATTGATGTCAAGCCCCCGAGAAACCGCCTGTCCTACCTGAGACGGTGCTGGCCATGCTGCGGCGGGAGCGGAGCGGTGCTGCAGGAGCAGGAGGGAGCGCAGGAGCTGCGGAGGTGCTGCAATGCTGCGGGGAGGGAGGACTGACTCAGCTGGAGGGGGCTGCAGCCATCCGCGGCGGGGAGAGGCTGGAGCGCCCAGAGAAAGGCGAGGGGTGGAAAGAAAAAGAAGGGTCACTAGTTCAGAATATTAATGAGCGTATCAGGCCTCCTTTCCTGGGTGGCTTTGACGGCAGATCCCTCCCAGGCAAGCCTGCCTGCCAGGAACACAGCCCCACGGCGGGGGGGGGAGAGACACACCCAGCCGGGCGCTGGCAAAAGAGGATTTTTTTCCTCCTCTTCCTCCCTTTTTTGTCTGCTCGAGATGGGCTAAACTGTTTTTTCCCTTGCTGACAGTAGAGTTAAGCAAAAGAATTGATTTTTTTTTTTTTTTCTTTTTTTTTTAACCATCCATTCCGAGGCAGCCTCACCTGCAGGGCCAGGTCGGGGGTCTGGCTTGACTGGACTGAGGTGTAAAACCCAAACCTCAAACCGTACAGCACCTTTAGGCAAAAAGCAAAGGGACGAGCGATCCCAGACAGGTTTTTAGGCATGGGATTAGGGGTTTTCTTGCACCAGCACTGAGGCACTAAAGGACCTGCAGTTTGGGGAGGAAACTGCTGTAAAAGTAGAGGAGAAAGAGCAGAATGGAGCCTTTTGATTTCAGTAAGAATTCTCTGGGTTTCTCCCCCACCGCAGGCATCAGGACCTCTTATCTTATAATTTTCTGTCTGTTTTCTATAATTTCTATCATTTCCATTTGTGGCTACTGCCAGGGGCCAATGCTTCTGTGCTTTTAGAGCATCACACACACACTTGGGAGCAAGGAATCCTCCCAAACCCACACATCTCCCGGCACGCTGCAATGCAGACACTCCCAAACAATTCCAGCTGCTGCAGGGAACTACAGGTTGTTGGAATACCTGCCAGTGCTCTGGCTTGCTCAGGGGCAGAAGCCACAGGCACTGCCTACTAAATTCAGTTAGAATGACAGATTTTTCTTTTTCCCCCTATCTCCCAGTGTCCTATTCTAACACTGTCATGGAGGAAAAGAAAAATAGAGAAAATGTCTAATTCAGAATAAAATTAACACTATCCACACATTTTCAATGTGTGTTTGCAACAGGAGCTTCTTTATGACCTTTAAATGCTCTCTGTTCTGTCCAAGTCTTCTTTTGCAGTTCCAACTCTCTCTACTTTCTCCTTGGATTGAATCACCAGGACTTGACAGGTTATCTTCTGTGTGTTTCAAAACCGTCTTTGCCATGGTCAAAGGAAGGCAGCCATCCCAAGCACCTCTCTGCTGGAACAATTTCCCCCTTCTGTTCAGGATGAACTCTGGCTTTTATATTCCCAGCAGTCCCAACAGGGTCTGGCTACTTCTTGCAACATTCTGGATTTTTTTTGCATCAATTCAGTACACATTTTATTCCTTTTATTGAGGACAGGGTGTGGAATGCTTTCGAGGTGTCATGGCCATGGGTCCCACTGGAATACACCGTGTGAGAAATGGGAAGCAAATGGTTTGGAGGGTCAAGGTGGAAATGTGTTTTGTTACTTCCCAACAGTAAATGGACTGAAAGGCTCTGGACTATCAGGATCCAGAGAAATCAAATAATTTGTGGGGCAAACAGAAGTTTTAGACTCAGAAAGACAACAAATGGCAACTTAACCCTCTTCAGTGTGAAAGGGGAAAAATAACCTTCATGGCAACCACATGAGTTTCATAGATGACCCTTGAGGCTCTTTTATCCCATTCATGAAGATTCCTGCTCCTCTGGCAGCACCTGGATCTCATCTGGGAAGAGAGATCCTGCCTGGGTGGCCTCTGAGCAAACATGGCCATTATTCACTTTGCACTTCTGCACAGCACCAGTGTTCCCCTTGCTGGGGTCTCTGGTGTGGCTCAGCCACTTCCCCACAGAGGTTAAGGACCATCTTTCCCAAGGCTTTTATTTTGTACATTGTTTTTTTTTCTTGAAAACGAAAAATTGTTTATCAAAGATCTTAAAACCCAGTAATGTGCAAGAAGTGGAGATGGGCTGCTTCCTCCTGGCTGGGCTGGTGGGAACAGGCTGGTGAGGAGCTCTCCCACAACTCTCTGTGCTGCTCTTCTTCCTCTCCAAACACCTGCTTTGTAAGAATTCAGGGTTTATCCTAGGGAGACAAACACCAAGAGGACAATCCAGTGTGAGACCAACACCTTTATTTATTGTGTTTCAATCCTGACAGATGCTGCAGCTTCACTAAAGCTCCACAGTTCTTTCACAACCTTCAACAAGGAATACATTTTTCTCTTTATACTTACAACCCATTTCCTCTGCTCTGTTTTTAGAAGGCCAGCAATGCTGGAGGCAGCCTGCAGCCCTGGTCAGGTGAGGTCACTGGTGCAGAGGAGCAGCCTCCAGGAGCTGCGGAGCGGCCAGTGCTGACTCATGTTTGCTGCTGGACACTGGATATGGGCACGTGCTGACTCACACCCCACCCCTGCCTTGGGCTGGTCACCTCCCAGCTCCTCTCTCTCAGCAGGGTGACACTGCTTCTAGCAACAGCACTGAAATAAGGCAAAATAATCTCCTTTGATGGACTATTTATATTGTTCTTCCATGTTGGAAAGATGTATTTAGAGGAAGTAATAACAACACAGTATTCCATGTATTTACGAGGAGTTTTAAACCTTTATTCTCCCCTAAAGCTATCCCACACTCTCATTTCACAATCTTTACAAACTAATTTCTTTTACGGCTTAATCGTGCATGACTGATATCATATTGGAGAGTTCACAGCAAGAAACATGAGCAAAACCAGCTGCTAAATGTTGTGTGGAGCACATGAAGATCCACAGGAATAACTCAGTGTTCTCCAGCCCATTCCCTACAATTAAAGACAATTTATGGCCAAGGGAAGTGCAGCTCAAGGAATTTAAAGGCCAGCAACCAAAAGAGCAACACCCATGAGCTCCCCTGGCCCAACATCACGACACAGAAGGTATCACAAGCTTGGGAACAGATCACACAAACTTGCATAGTTTAAGGTCAGTTCCTTTTAACATCAGAACTGTTCTAAACACAAACGAGCTGTGCAGCTGGCCGAGAGTAAAGCATTTTAAAGTTACAATAAAAGAAGCCACATCCTGTTCTGCATCTATGCAGTGGCAGCATGAGATACAGCAATAAACCACAGAGATGAGTACAGAATATCTTCTTCCTGCCTTCTCTCTCATGTAACTGCATAAAACATAGTTTTAAAAAATTAAATGCCTATGCATTTATTAAAACCAGATTCTTACAAAACTGGGTAAGCCATCAATCCAGAGCAGTTCACCACAATCATACGGCCCGAGCACCTGGAATGCCGACAAAGCCGTTCCTAGATGTGCCTGGATACACTGACAGGGGACTGAAGGGTGGGAGCACTGTGCTAGAGAAAAGCCGGGAACAAAGGAGCGGCACAGTCACCCCTAACAAAAGAGACCCGTCAGAATTCATTACTGTTGCTAACGCAGGAGCTACGAGGCTCAACATAAAAGCCACAGAACCCTCCCACCTCAAACGCCGAGGGTTTCACAAAGAACCCTGCTGTGTTCTGCCCTCTCCGGTGTGCAGACCCCAGCACAAAGCACAGCAGGGCCCTGGAGACAAACTGACCAAGGGCATCGTTCATCACACGCTCCCGAGCCGTTCGAAAGGGGAGAAACGCCAGACAGGGGCGGCCCTGGCGCGGGGGACTCCGACGGGGCTGGGATGCTTTGGAAACGCAGCTTTTAGCGAGCGAACAGCCGATATTCCGCCTCTTCGGGGCCGAACCTCGGCCTCCGCCCCGGGGGAAGCGGCTGCGGAATCCTTCGGCTGAACCACCGAGGGCCTGTCTGGGGAGCGGAACCCGCTTCCCTCAGACCCGGCAGGGCTCAAACCTCACCGGGCTTGCGCCGCTCCTGCCCGGAGCCACTCATGAGACGGCACCAAGCCCCAGCCCCGCTCGCTCTCCGAAACCCCGGCCTGGGCTCCAGCGGGATCACGCCGTGCCCGCCATGGCCGCCGCCTCCCCGGCCCGTTACCGGGGCAACGCCGCGGCTCTCGCGACAGCCAGAGCGCGCCGGAAGTGACGCGCGACAGCTCGGGGTGTCACGTGCCAAAGGCGCGGGGATTCCGAACGGCGAGCGGGAGGTGCGGAGCTCCGGGAGCGCGGGGCCGCGGGGACCCGGGAGCGCTGCGACACAGCCGTGTGGGGACCTGGGGACCCTGGAGCACAGGGATCTGCGATCTACGGGGACCCGGCAACGCGGGAACGCGGGCCGGAGCGGGCGGTGCTGCCCGGGAATCCGGGAAAGGGGACCAGGACCGGGTCCCGAGGGTCCCCGAGCCCCTTGCGGAGCCGCTGGTACCGGCCCGTCCCGGAGCGGTGTGACCTAATTGGCCCTTCCAGCTCCTGATGGGGCCGACAAGGAAGATGGACGAAGCCTATTTACAGGGGCCTGGAGGACAAGGGGAAATGGCTTCAGCCTGGCAGAGGGCAGGGTTAGGTGGGGTATTGGGAAGAAGTTCTTCACTGTGAGGGTCGTGACAGCACTGGCACAGGTTGCCCGGAGAAGCTGTGGCTGCCCCTGGCTGCCTAGAAGTGTCCAAGGCCAGGTTGGATGGGGCTTGGAGCGGCCTGGGATAGTGGAAGGTGTTGAATGTCAGGTCTCTTCCACGATATCACCATGACAGCAGAGTCATCGCGATCTGCACTTCCTTGCAGGCACCTCGGGGAGCCATGCCCAGGATCACTCTGAACGGGATCACGGTGGATTTCCCCTTCCAGCCCTACCCGTGCCAGGAAACCTACATGGCCAAGGTGCTGGAATGCCTGCAGAAGGTGCGTGAGTGCTGCCTCCTCGGGGGCGATTCAGTTCATTTTCCAACTGTGTGTCATTTCTAACTGTACAAAATTATTTCTCTAATAATTGTCATGATTCAAGTTTTCTTTATGCTCTTTGTATGCTGCCTTTCCCAATCTTCTCTGACCTTTTCCTTTTGTTTTTATTTTGCTCTGTGGTTATTAAAATCCTGGCCGGCAGGTGACAGTCAGTAGAAATATGGATGGGATGTTCCTGCCTAAATTAGGAAAAGAAGAAAGGCTGAGAAAGTAATGCTTGTATTCATGCAGTCTGTCCTTGGCTCTCTGGGCTTCCACAGAGTTACAGAATCATGAATGGTTAGAGTTGGGAGGGACCTTAAAGCTCATTTTGTTCCCACCCCCTGCTATGGGCAGGGACACCTTCCACTATCCCAGGTTGCTCCAAGCCCTGTCCAGTCTGGCCTTGGACACTTCCAGGGATGGAGCAGCCACAGCTTCTCTGGGCAACCTGTGCCAGGGCCTCACCACCCTCACAGGGAAGAATTTCTTTCCAATCTCCAATATAAACCTGCTCTCTTGTCAGTAGGAATCCATTCTTCCTTGTCCTGTTACTACAGGCCCTTGTAAAAAGTCCCTCTCCATGTTTCTTGTAGCTCCTTTCAGGTACTGGAAGGCCTCAGTTAGGTCACCCTGAAGCCTTCTGTTCTCCATGCTGAACAATCCCAATTCTCTCAGCCTTTCCTCATAGGAGGGATTTGGTCTTGTCTTGTTAATATTTGGACTATTTGTATAATTTTCAATTTGCTGTGTGAGAAGATAATTTTACTGAATGAATGTCAAAACAATAAAATGCTTTTTCACAGTAGTTATCTTTTTTTTCTGGACACATCTTCATGGTCCCTGTTCTCCTGAGGGACCAAACAATCTTATTGTGGAAACTTTGGCTTTCCACCTGGCTCTCCATTCCTCTGTATCACGGTACCTACTTGGTGCCTCCTCTCATTGAACTCAAAGTTGTGAGCTCATTGTCTGTATAAATTCTGTTCATATGCTTGAGCTCAGCTGCTGCTTTTTTCCAACTTGTAGCATTGTCACACACTTTAAAATTGTAGCATCCGGTAGGACAAGGTGTTATAAGTGCTGGCAAAGTTCTTTGCCCAAATTGATGTGAGATATAAACTTAATCCTAAAGGAAACCAGCACTCTCTTATCTGGGAATCACTTTCTGGGCTGGTTTTTCAATAACTTTCTCATATTTTCATGTGTTTTATGCTGACGTGTGACACACTCCAGTTGCTCTAAGAGAGGAGAATTGAATTCCTCTGCTAAATAAAGGTGATGGCTGGCTCTGGGTTTTTGATTGAGCCTCATTAAGTTAATTAGAGGGTCCTACATGTTGATAAGACCTCCTGTGTGGATGTTCCATGGTGGGGTTGCCAGCTGTTGTTTGCTCCTTGGCAGAGGACATGCAGTACTGCACCAAGACCCATCCTACTGAACCCCCAAATCTCTCTTTTCTTTCTCCCCACTAAAGAAGGTAAATGGCATTTTGGAGAGCCCCACAGGCACAGGAAAGACCCTCTGCCTGCTGTGTTCCACCCTGGCCTGGCGGGAGCACTTCAAGGACACCATCTCAGCCCGGAAAATTGCCCAGCGCATGAACGGGGTGGAGCTCTTTCCTGGCAGACCCATGTCCTCCTGGGGCACTGCTGCCACAGATGGAGATGTCCCAAGTGAGTACCACCATCTCTGCACTCAGGGATGTTAATCAACACTTGCTTTTATTTATCTTATACAGTTATAAAAGTTATGGAGCTATTGTTGAGCAGCTGAAGCACAGTTTCACAATTTTATAGATTTTTTCAAGGTGTTTTACTTAGTTTGAATTTCTCTTGGAGCTCATTTAGTTCTCCAGTTTCTTAGAAACTCATTTAGCTAAATTTGTGTGTGTAAATAGTTAGGTGACAGAATTTCCTGCTGTCTCCACAAGGCAAACTGTTACCATAGCACCAGCTAGGGAAGGAGGCTAAGAATATCCCTGGTTCTCCTTTCCTTGCTTACAATGTTGTTCTGCTTTTTTCCTCTTCTGTTTGGCAGCTTATTACACTGACATTCCAAAAATAATTTATGCCTCCAGAACTCACTCCCAGCTTACACAGGTTATTAATGAGCTAAAGAACACAGTGTACAGGTGAGTATGATTTAGGGTAGTGTCCTTATTAAAAGGAAAGGTAGAGAAACCCCTCTGGTGTGGTTATTGTTTTAACTTCTGTGGATGAATGCATAAAAGATGATATCCAGAGAAATGTAGTGCCTTTAATACGCATGTTTAGAACCTGGTTTTCTTTGTTGATGGGTTTGGTTTATTTTAATCCTCCTCAGCTTCTCTCCTTCAGTCATAGAATTTTTTTAATTTAGTCTGGTTTTGGTTTTTACTTGACACATTAACTTATAAAATTACCTTTTTAAATTTTTTTGTTTATCTTTTTCTGAGGGCATTTTATAAAGCAGTGGGAAGCCATTACCAAGTTGAACTCCTCAGGCTGATGTAAATCTATGAAGAACTTTGTGGTTTTGTTATACCAATACCTGTCACAGTTTTCAGCTGTTCACATGCCAGTGTGCAGCTGAGCTCTTTGGACAGGCAGTAGTGATTTGTTTGTGTAGTTCTTGTAAAGATACAGCCTTGTAATAAGCAAATAAACCCATTGTGAATGTTTGTAGTGATTCGGTTCTGTCCTGACCTTACTCTGAACATCACAACATTACAAGGCAGGAAAAGCTTGTAATGGATGACAGGCCCCAGCTGACTGGGCTGAGCTGTCATAACAGAACCCAGATTTTGTGGTGGATGGTGGAAGCTGCTGCTTGTGACTTCTTGCTGTGAGCTGCTGCTGCTTATTAACACCCGCTGCTGCCAGCAGAAATGCATTGCCTCAAAATCCAATACCACACCCAGCAGTTACAGACAGACTAATTTACTTATTCTGGCTCTGACCCTTGCTCTGGGCTCATCTGTTTCTCCTGAATCTTTCACTTATGATATGTTGAGCATGTACAACTCTGTTCTTTCTTGCCTTATTTTTAATGTCAGTTTTGTGTACCCAGGCCAAAGATTTGTGTGTTGGGATCGAGGGAGCAGCTCTGCATCAATCCTGAAGTGAAGCGACAGGAGGGCAACCACATGCAGGTGAGATCAGAGCCTGGAGAAGATGTTCAGGGAGAACATGGAGGCTTTGTGTGTCATTCTTCCCTCTGGCATTGTTTAACTGCAAGGGGCTGCAGGAAAACCCAGTAGTTGTAAATGTGCTTTTAGGAATCTTTGGTTTCCAGTTTTGTGAGTGCAAAATGTAATTCTAAGTCTCTGGTGACATTTTCTATCCAGAGAAGGATGTCACTGTGTAGAACATGACAGTTAATAATTTGTAGTTTACTTTCTGATCTGCCATTTATGTGTTTGTCAAGAGCAATAATAATTTCAAAATATTGCTTCAGTTATTGATTTAGCTGTTATTTTTACAATATCAAAGATGACTGTTTTGAAAAGTATTAATGGTGAAACATAACACACTTTTCTCTGAGCATCTGAGTGTTCTGTGCTGCAAAAAAGAACCTAACTTGCAAGGTGAGCAGAAGGACGTGATTTTAAAGCTGAAGAACTGTGATTACCATTTATTCATTAGCTGATGTTAGAGAAAACTGATTTCACTCCTTAACCTGCTTTCTGTGCTTGACAAGCTGTGCTACTCTGGGCTGAAATAGGCTTTGTTTTACAGATCTACATGTGCCGAATGAAAGTGATGGCTCGTGCTTGTCATTTCTATAACAATGTGGAAGGTGAGTGTGGCTCACCTTAACTTCCCCTAGAAGTAAAGCCCTGTTTTTTGGAGAGGGAGAGATTTGCTAGGCAGGTAGAAAGTCTTGGAAGAGTTGACAGAGTCCACCTGTGTGTGTGTTTTTCTCTGTTACTGTCTTTCAGGAATGAAATATTAGTGGATGTGTGGGATGATCAGGGTAACAACAAGTCCTTAGTGTGATGCCTTCACCTAAACTGATCGTTTTAATGTCATCTTTTATAGAAAAGAGTACAGAGAAAGAACTTACTGAATCAATCATGGATATTGAAGACTTGGTTAAAAATGGAAACAAGCACAGGTGAGTGATCTCCTCTGACCTTCCTCATCCTGACTTGTGAAAATAATGAAAACTGTTTCTCTGTTTGCTTTTATTAATCCCTTTATGTATCATAGTGCATTAATATTGAATGCTCTCCTCATATTTCTGCAAGTATTATAGTCTGTACTATTTTTTTTTTTAAACAGAGCTTGTCCTTATTATCTCTCTCGAAGCCTGAAGCAGCAAGCAGACATCATTTTTATGCCTTACAACTATTTACTAGACTCAAAGGTAACATGTAACTTTACTTTTAAATACAATTGTTCTTCTGTTGATCTTGTGTTGGCTTTTAGTGGATAAACAGTGAAGAGTGATGCCTAGCAAGTGGATGCATTATGTATGCTTCAAAACTGATCAAACCCCAGTTCAAGTTCAGCACCATAGAGGATGTCATTTGGGGGTTTTCTCTGTAAATTCTTTCCCACAGTTAAAAAAAATATTATTTGTTTGAGATTTTTCTTCTTACAGAATTAGCTTTGCAGAATGTGGTACCCTTTTCAGGTGATATTCACCTCCTTCCCAGAGCTTCAGTCACACCCTGTGCAGTATTTTTGTATGCATTCTGAGGCATTTTTGATTTTGCAGCTGCTGCATGATTTTTAGAATAAGGAGGCTTTCAGTAGAGATTGGACATATTCCTTGGAAATAATTTCTGGCTTTGTGTACAAACAGTTGTAATAAGTTGTCCGTAGTTCTTGGATAGAAAATGAAACCTTTGAAAACTCTGTTGAGGAAACAAGTGTGCTGACATCTTCATGCAACTTGGAGTAATTAATGAATTACAATAACAGCCAGTTTACACTCCACTGCTGCAGGAGGACTAAAAGTTTAATAAATGAGAAAAAAAATTTAAAAAAATCCCATAAGCCACATAATCAGAGAAGCATTGTGAAATGAAGTGATGTGGTGCTGGAGGGGGTGTTTCCAGAATATCCACTTGCAAAGACAACACAAGCATAAATTCGTAAATACAAGGCAAATGGTCTACTTTACACCCCACTTCTCTCAGATCTCTACTGCCAAAAATGACTCAAAGGGACTCTAATTAATTGTTAAACTTGTGCGTCCCAATATGGCACATCTGGTTTTTTTTTCCTTTATTACAAATTGTAACCTCTGTAAATGTTTGCATGATACATTTTAGCACCTTCATTTCCAGAGAAAGTGATTGTGGGTTCTGTATTGGGCAGCCACAGCCATTACTTGCTGTTTTCTCAAAGGAAAAAAGCAACACAGCTTCAGAATACATGAAAACCCCAAAGTATCTCATCCTCCAATTTCTCAGCCAATGCAATCATATCTCTCAGTGGCCTTTTTGTCCATTTCTTTGTTCTGTTTTTTTGTCTTTAGAGCAGGAAATCACACAACTTGGACCTGAAGGGGACTGTGGTGATACTCGATGAAGCTCACAATGTGGTGAGTTGTTCTGGTCTGTTACCAGTTTTCAGTCTTCATCCAAAGAGTAAAACAGACCCCTGTCCTATTAGGAACAGCTGTTAAATGTGTACTCAGATGTATGTTGTTAATATTCATTATCATGAACATTTCTTGTTTCTGTGACAGTAAAATCTTTGTAGTTTTAATTAACAGTCCTCTGACACTGCTGATTTTTTACAAGGTGTTAGTTTCTTTCTAAAGGGTACATCTCCAGATTTATGAGGTCCTTCTTTTCTTGGAGACTTCCAAGAAAACACTGTGTAAGAAATCATGGAAGATCCATTTTTGAAGCTCAGCTGCATCAGCTCTCCCAAGTGCAGTAGATGGCAAACAGGACTCTTGTAACATTTCCCAGTCCTCACTCATACAGGAAAACAAGAAAAAATAAATGATGCTGCCTTATGAGTTCTTCCTTTTATCTGGCTTGAAACTGCAGCCCTTTGCCTAAATGATGAAATGCAAAGGAACAACATTTGAAATATGTCCCTTTCTCTGCCACACGAAGCCACAGTCTCCCAGTGGGATTTCTGCTGAACAGCTGTGGTTTGTTGTCTCGAGTGCCTGGTGTCCTTTCAGTAAACAGCCACCCGGGTCTGCTCTGCTTCACTCGAGAGACTTGCATAGTTGCATCCAAGATTTGCTCCTTTCATCAGAACATCTTTTTCTGTTGAAAAATCTTTGGAAAACCTGTTATAGTCATTCGGGGTTTGGATTTGTTTTTCTCTTTGTAGTGTGCAAGAAGTACTAATTGATGCCTGCATGCAGAAATTAGCCAGAATAGCTTCTCCTTTTGCAATAGTTATCTGATGGTACTGTGTTCCGCGTTAATATGTGGAAACTCAGTGATTACCCTGAAATAAAACTGATTTCTTTCTGATTAGATTGTTTACACATGCGGCTCGCTCAGATTTTTTTTTTTCTTTATAACTTATTTCTTCACAGCTATTACAGTCAAATATTTGTGTAGGTTAGGCCTTACTATTCATTGTCAGTCCTCAGGGAAAATGATTCCTTTTGTGAATGAAAATTTCTGGCAAAGCAATATGTGACTTAATTTTCAAAGTCGGAGAAAGTTTATCAAACGTATTAATCCTGAATGTTTAAACCATTACTACTTTTTAAATGGAAAGTATAGAAATAGCTTTTTTGAAGAACAAACCAATTCTCTAAGTAAAAAAAATCCTGCTTGAGCATCAGAGAGTTACTGTCTGTACTCTCTAGAATGTTGGTAATGTAGAAGAGGCAAAATTTGTTCTACATTTCAGAAAAAAATAATGCTTACTAATAGCCGAAGTCTTCAGGTGTTTATAAAATATCCTCTGGCCTGAGCTGGAGATCAAAAATGAAATCAAGCCTGGTCATCTGTACTTCATCGTGTCTGAAACTGCCTGAACAAACAGCACTACAAGAATTCTTCCATTCCTTGTCTTTTAGGAGAAGTTGTGTGAGGAGTCCTCTTCTTTTGACTTGACTCCTTATGATTTGGCTTCAGCAATGGATGCAATAAATGTCGTCCTGGAGGAACAAGCCAAAGTGGTTCAACAGAATGAAATCAATGCTGAATTCAACATGGAGTTGGCCAGTTCAGGTGTGTTGACAATGACAAATCACTATTTCTCTGGAATTATAAAGCGTCACTACCAAGAACTGGAAAATAACTTTTAGGGAAAGTTTCTGGGAAGTTTACAATCGTGTTAGTAAATAAATTGTTGTTAAATAGTAATTTTTGCCAGACACTGAAAGATTTGATCTAACCAATGTGACGTAAGGGGTTACGAAAGAGGACAGTGAGGGGAACACAGGAAAAGTCTTTCCATGCACACACTTCTAACCTTCATTGCCACAGTTTCTGGAGAGGCATAAAGAAACTGGGAATGAAATAGGTGTGAAACAACCTCTTTGAAATCTTTACTTTTTTCAACAGGACTGAACATGGAACTGGAAGATATAGCAAAGATCAAGAGTAAGCTTATTTTTTTGTGTTGAAAATTGTTGTTGAAACAGTTTCAAAAGGTCAGCAACTATAAATCAAGTTCATGTAGCATTGCGATATACATTACTTATAATGGAAACATTCATAGAGGCTTAAGTTGTTTGGCTTTTTCCAAGAACTTTTATGAATGTTTAGTTAGTTTATTCCGAAGAAGAGAGATTTGGCAGATGAATGTGTTGTTTCCTTCTTTGTTAGAAGTCCCCGTGTTTTCTAATCTTGTCAATGTGCTGAAATTGCATCACTTGCATCATTCTGCTGTCAGAACATGATGCTACTTGACGTTAACAGCGGGAGCTTAAGGCAGCTCATGTATACAAAGCATTGCCAAGAACAGCTTTCCCTATCTGTAAAGAAGAATTTAACATTTTTGCTGCTGACTTCAGCTTCGTCTAGGAATTGAGGTCATGGAAGTTCTTAAGAGTTGAATATGAATATTTAAATTTGATATTTAGGAAATTTGTTTTGATAATTTTGGTTTGTTTACAGAGAACAGCTGGGCTGCTGTCTTTGGTAACAGCCTTTATAATAAAGTGTATTTGAAAAAGAGACTTAAATGTGTCCCAGACATGAGTTCTGTTTTTTCCTCTTGATTCTCTTAAAGAAATTCTTCTTCAGCTTGAAAGTGCTATTGATGCAGTGGAGCTGCCACCAAATGGAAGTGGAGTCACCAAAGAGGGAAGGTAAATTTCTTCTCCTTAATGTATTTAAATGTAAAAAAAGTACAGCAAATTGGGGCTGGGTCATCTGTTGGGGTTATATATATAGTTAATAGTTAAGGTTAGGTTAATAACTATAGGTTAATAAAAACTATAGGTTAATAGTGCTATATAATAGCACTATTCTAGTTTCTGGGAATAGTATTTACTCAAGGTTTTGATTTTCCTCAAATTCCCAATCTGTAGTAATCATTATTTTTGAAGGAACTCCCCTTTTTAGTGTTTCAAGAGTGGAAAATCCTCTGCTTGTGTTTCCTGAGCTGGAAGAAGCTCCTCACTGTGCTGCTTTCAATTTCATGTCATGATTTAAGCAGAGGTACCAAAGCTGCAGTGATGTGTCTGAGGTACCTCTGAGCTCAGGAAGCCCATTTCTAAACTGGTGCCTGTTGTACATGATAAAAAAAAAAAATCATGAAATTGCATGCCAATCTGCATCTAAATTAGTATAGATTGTATGTTGGGGAGGAATGAAGGAAAAAGGGAATGACACGGTCAGTGTGCTTTCTGCCACGTCAGTATTACCCACTGTCTTTATAAGTACTTATTTTTATTCTTGTAAATTTTTCTTTTTCATGGAGACAGAAACATGTTTTGCTACTTGATGGTGAAATTGTTGTTATGAAGGAGTAACATTATTTGTGCCCATCTGATTCTTTATAGTGTTTACCCATTTCTGCCTTTTTCTTTTTTTTTGTAAATTGCAGCTACATCTTTGATCTGTTTGCGGAGGCCCAAATAACATTCCAGACCAAATCCTCCCTCTTGGAGTCATTGGAGCAGATTTTACAGTTTCTTTCAGGCCGTAAGTGCAGGAACTTTTTAGCTGTTTTATTCAGACTTTCCTCTTTAGCGTAAGTAACTGGAAATTTGCATTGTTAGGGGAGAGAATCAAATGATAAAGCTTTTATAAGCTAAAATATGATCTTAAGGACTTGTCTTTTTATTAAGACTTGCAAGGTCCTCTGCTGGGAAACATATTTTATGTCTGTTCATGTAACTGAAGTAATTTTGAGAACCACTTTGTGTCAAAACCTGAGTGTATACCCATGTATGTGTCCATCCATGTGCACACATAGAGGATTTTTGCACAGACACTATTTTTTCTCTAAAACCAGATGGATTGTGGTGTGAAACTTGTTGGCATTTTGCTGATGGTACTTTTAGTGTCTTGGTCCTGGAGTTAAAAACCAGGAATGTAGAGACTCATATAATATGAGGGGTTTTTCCTTGATTTAACAAGCTTCTGTTCTAATGTCTGCCAGCATCTTGTTCTTAATTTGTCCTTCTGTAAAGAAAATTCTCCGACTTCTGCATGTGTTAAGAAAATGATTTAGCTCTTAGCAGCAGACTTCAGAAAAAGCATTGAAGGGAGTAGAATACAGACTGTCAGTTCTGCCTGACCATCCTAGGACAGCACATCCACCCTTCCTTTTTTCTTTGCCCAGCACCTTTCTCCTTTTGCATTCTGACCTGACAGATGTGTCTGTTGATGATTTCTGCTGCAAAATCCCCGTCATCAGGGTATTTCGTATGGTCTTTTAACTGCTCCTCTAATTGCTTCTTTAATTAGTTCCTTTCCCATTTTTAATGCAGAGCAGCTTTAAGAAGTGCATGTAATTTTCTCGGATGGCAGCTTCCCAGTGTGTCAGACATGGAATGCCAGTTTTGTATTTCTCTTTGCATCTTGAATAATAATGAAAAACTTGAAATAAGTTATCTGTTTCAGAAAATATTTTCAAGTTGTATTCAGAGTGTTGAGCTGTTCAGATAAGGTGTGGATATATACAAGAGGATGGATATTTGTATTTTAAGAGTAATCTTGTGTTGCTTTCTCCAGGTACTGGGATATTTATCAATACATCTGGATTGCATAAGCTCTCAGATATAATCCAGGTAAATAATTATTGTTGCTTCTATAAATATCTGAAGATATTGGTTTAGAAGAGTTGGTTTAAAAGATGTGGAAAGACATTGGATCAGTTTTATTCTTATTGGAATGTACACTTATGCAATGATAAAAATTTGTAATTTTTGAGGAGAAAACTGCTGCCTGATGGGATGGACTAATTTGATTTTTACCCAGGTTGGTCTTTTGCAGTTCTGGTCTCCCCCTTTTTGAAGATGCTGGATTTAAATTTTGGCTGGGCTTAGCATCCACCAGGTGGAGCTGGGTCACTGAACTTGTTTGCAGCCGTGTTTGGGAATATGAGATCATTGCATGAAATAACAGGAGAGGCTAAGGAACAAAGCAAACAGATGATCATTTAACTATTTTTTTCATGTAATTATTAATTTACCAGATCTCTAAACCAAAAATCTTTTCAGTTCTATAGAAACTGAATGTAACACTTGTCACATAATGCTGTCAGTCATCTTCCTGTTGTGTACTTCCAAAACTTTTGATTATGAAAATCCCAAGCCCCATAAAATTCAGAGGTACAGTGGGCTAGTGGTTTGTCCAACATATATGTCCAAAAGGGCACCAGAGAATTACACCCTGTTTAAAACTGAAAATGAAGAAATATATTCAAACCTTGCAGAGCTGAATGATAAAGACAAATTACCTGGGCGTGTTTCGAATGGTCCTGGCAGGTTTGCAACACTGAGCTCTGGATGCATGAGTGTTTGTGAGGGTTTGTGTTCGGTGCCATGCACAGGATTTCATTTTTCTAGCAGTGGTTAAACAAAACCTCCATGTGTGTTCCAGTACGGTAGTAACAATTTGTGTACACTGGTAGCAAAATGTTTTTTGCCAGGAGATGTTGCTGTTCTGAGGGAAAGGTCAGGTGAGCCTAATTTATATTAGTTTCTCAGGGTTTCAAAGCTGAGAAAATTCAGAAGTGGTAGCCTGGTCCCCTGATCCCCATGGACTGTTCTCCAAGACTGGGAATAATTATCTGTGTATGCTCTTTTGGGCTGTGGATAGATAAAAGGAGATTTGAATTTGGAAGAGAAACCTCCCTTTTCTGCTGCTGAGGACATGCACGGAGACAGTTACTGCAAAGGATCTGCCAAGTGATAGTTTGCCATCTTGAGATAGGTAGGACTAGGACAGAGTTTTTGTTGGTTAAACATAGTGTTTTCTTCTTGCAGAGCCTTGGCTTCGAGTCTTAGTTTATCACCAGCTTGTTTTAATTAATAGTAAATTTTTTTCTTCCTTTTCAAAGAGCACCAAAATCTCTTTTGTCCACCATACCTTTGGCTATTTTTCAGAAGTAAATATTTCCAGGAATTGCACGCTTTTTTTTTTTTTTTAATTGCCAGAGAACATCTTGTTGTAACTTAGCTGATAGTCTTATGAGCTTGGGTAATTCCTTTCAGTGTCTGGAGAAATTTTGTTTAGAAAAATTAACAGAGTTGTAAATATTTGAGAGCCACAGCTGTTTTCATTGAGTTGCTCTGGGATCCTTATGTTTGAAAGAGCATCATCTGTAGTCATGAGATATCACACACAGGAAAGGAAGAAAAAGCATGACTGTTGATAGAAGCTTTTAATATAATACATCCACAATTAGATATGATTACAACTTGATTGTTTTTCTAAGCAGAGTATTATCAGCAGAGGGATCACAGATGAAATTTTAAACTGAAGGAACTCAAAAAGTTCTACGCTTGGTTGTGACTGATCTCATGAGTGTGTTTATCCACAGCCAGAGTCATGAGCAGTGTGAATAGTAATACTGTCATTTGTATAGTTTGAGTATATTTAGGTACTGGCTTGCAGTTTTTGGACCAATGAGAGCACCATGTGTGTAGCAGGAATCGCCCGGAAGAACCATATTTATTCAAGGTTCTCTATCTTATTTGATAACAGGAGTAAGGAAATAAATTTAAGGTTATCACAGCAGTAACTTTTGTGGAGACACTCCTCAGTGAAAAGACACATTAGAAATTTTACCAGAAGCAAAAATCAAAAGTATGTGTGTGTATGTATGTATCAAAAACAACGTGACCAGCAGGACCAGGGAGGTGATTGTCCCTCAGTGCTGGGCAGTCGTGAGGCCTCACCTTGAGTCCTGTGTCCAGTTCTGGGCTCCTCACTTCAAGAAGGACACTGAGGGGCTGGAGCATGTCCAGGGAAGGGGACAGAGCTGGGAAAGGATCTGGAGCACCAGGAGCCACTGAGGGAGCTGGGGGAGGGCTCAACCTGGAGAAAAGGAGGCTCAGGGGAGATCTTTTTGTTCTCTACAACTCCTCAACAGGAGGGGGCAGCCAGGTGGGGGTCGGGCACTGCTCCCCAGACAAGAGGAAACGACCTCGTGTTGTGCCAGGGGAGGTTCACATTGGACATCAGGAAGAATTTCTTCACAGAAAGGGTGGCCAGGCATTGGAAGGGGCTGCCCAGGGTGTGGTGGAGTCCCTCCCCATTCCTGGAGGTGTTCCAGGAATGCCTGGATGTGGCCTTCAGTGCTCTAGGCTGGGTGACAAGGCGTGGATGGTTCACAGGTTGGACTCACCAATCTTGGAGGTCATTTCCAACTTAATTAATTCTGTGATTCTGTTTCCCTCTGCTTTCCAGACAGTGTTCAGCATTGATCCCCCAGAAGGAGTCACAACAGGGTTCCTGCCACGTCAGGCAGTATCTAAATTCTACAAGGTATGGGAGGCTTTGTGTGCTGTGTTTTCCCTCGTGGCATTTAATGTCTGTACTTAGTGTATCTAAGATGTGGAAGGATGTGGATAGTACAGAAAATTATGTTGATTACAGGGAGAAAAAAAGAAGACACAATGAAAAAACCCCACCAAAGGAACTGTATTTAATTTAGATTCTGAAGAGAAACACAATTTTTAAAGGAACTTGTAAATTAAATTACAAAAGTACAGCAAATGGGAATTTCAGAAAATTTTTATATTGGGTATTGAGCAAGAATTGATGTGTTCTTCCAGTAATCTGGTTTTAGTTTAGCCCAGTGCCAAGCAAGTCCAACAGAACCACTAAACCTCCTCCCTGAAATTGTTTTAATTTGTTCAGAGTTTGGAATTTATGGGGGATGTATTGTTATGATGAATTTTAGGAGCCACTCTTTTTTTTAGGTGTCACATTAAGACTTGATACTATTTTTGTTGCCAAATGAAGCAAATCTTTCCACCACAATGGTGTTCCACATTTAATCTGTGTTGTTTATGCTGGTGAAAATACCCAAATAATTGGATTCTTGGTCTCTGCTCAGATCAGCCCATGAAAAGCTGCTCCCATCATCTGACTCAAAAATGACTGGTTGAATGGTGATAGAAACTCCTTAGAAGGTTTTGAAAAATTATAAGCAAAATAGAAAAGAGACAGGAAATTATATAACCTTAGTAACGTTATATAAGTGACACTAATTGCATTAATTACTCTTTATGTGGGTGAGGCCTTTTTGAGGGATGAAGTGCAAATTCATTTCTGCAGCCATTCATAGAAATGTTTGTTACTTTCCTTCAGGTACATATTCATTTGGATAATGGTAATCAGAAAAAGAAACACAGGACAGATCTCTGGAATTCGTCATCTTCAAAAAAACAAGGTACAGGACTGGTCTTGGGGAGGTTCGTGCAAAAACTGGATTGAAAACTCCTCAACTGCTCCTTTCTGATTTAAATAAAAGAAAACAAATGCAGCTCCATTGTGGATACAATGAGTTGGGGACAAGCTTTTAACTTTTATAGTTATTTCTGAAGGGGAGGTGACATGTACCATCTCAATATAAAAGTTTCTTGGTGTTTTGTGCACTGCTGTAGTTCTTTTAGGGCAATTATTCCAGTGAAAGGAGATCATCTCAGTTATGGAATTGTTGTTCGTATTGGTGTAGAGAAAATCTTCAGACCAGCCAAGAATGGGGAACTCTGGTTGATACTGAGATTGATGACACATTCTGTTCTCCTCATAGCAGCTGTATTTCTCTGTACAGCTCTGAGTTAAACACAAAAGGTGCCGAATGAGGCTGTAACTGCCTTTGGCAAGAAGGGGTGCAGTTATGATGTCAAAAATATTTGTCAAAGGTGGTATAAATTCCATGAAAGTCCTCATTCTCTGTTGAAATTATTCACGTTGTGGAGGTGTTGAAGTTGGCTCATTTTGGAGCTCTTAGGGAAGGCTCATGTGATGTGCCAGAGGCCTTGTCCAGATCATGTGAGTTCTTAGGCAGAAAATGCCATGCCTTGGGGCACGTTTACCTTTTCGGGGATGGCCTACTTTGAGAAACTTCCTGCTTTGAGCAACTTCTTAATCTCTTCTGGGCATGTTGTCAGTTCAGCTATACTTTACACTTCAACTGGGATTTTTCCTTCTCCTTGGCTCTCTCCTCCCACCCGTTTTGTTCCTTAGGCTCTGCCGAATCCAGTATCTGGAATTACCTCAGTAGAACCACTCTTCAAAACAGTGTACTTAGAAGAAAAGAAACTTGGCTTCTGAATCAAAGGCTTATCCTAATGCTTGTATAAAGCAGCACCAAGCAGCACCAATGAATGGCAGCATTCATTCTTTCTGATTTTTTAATTATTTTTTTAATAATTAGATTGAAAACAAAATGTTTTCTGATTAGAGGAGACAGATGCAGTTCCCTTTACCTAAGCCTTCTTAACAGAGCACTCTCCAGGGATTTTTGTGAATACTTTGCCTCATAATTATCTACTTAATTACTCAGATAAGTGCTCGTATGATGTAAGTATCTGTTTCACAGAAGTTCTTTTTATAAGGACAGAAGTAACATTTTTCAAATAATTGAATTTCCAAGAATTTACTGGGTTTGCGATAATGTCCCCTTAAATGTTTCCACAAAGTTAATGCTGCTTGGTAATCTGCAAATGTTGCTTCCCTGAGATATTGCTCAATATGAGTTTTAAGATACAGGAATAATTCTAAGTAGATTTGGTTGAAGATGGGTGCAGGAAGAGGCTAATACAAACACTTCTAGATTTATTGCACAGTTTGAAGGATTTATACACAAAAATAAAAAGTGCTGAGAGAATTCTGTGATTTAGTAGATGGATTCTGATGTATTTCTAAATAAAAACAAGTTCCTGTGCGACACACCTGAGTATGTTGAGATTTGTGCTTTGTGCAAGCCTAGCAGAGGCCAGACATGACTGATCAAGTCTCTGGTTTCCTGTAGTGATAATAGTAGAGAAATAATTCAAGCTTTTAAGAACAGCTGTTTTCCAGGGATTTTGTGGAAATTATCAACTCAAACATCATTCAGTACAAACTCTAATTGGTGTGGAGATGGGGCATAGCTTGGGATAGCTGATGAGATTCGTGCCTGAGTCATCTGTGAACAGATGCTGTTTATGTCAACAATATTGGACTGTTGCAGTTTAGCATTAAGTTAAAATGCTCTTATTTATGGTTTGCTCTAAATCATCATGTTGTAAACTATCAGCAAGCCCTTTCTCCTTGATTTAGCTCTCCTTGCACCAGGAATGGAAAAAGCTGCTGCCGAGATCTGCTTTGTTTAATTTTTGCTTTTGCCCAACATTTCCTGCTGGTGAATGGGACCTTGAAAATGGATTTAATGTTGTTAAGCCTAAAGACATAAGTGCAGCACACCAGGCTAAAAATGTACAGCAACCCCAGCCAGGACCTGGGAACTGAAGCCTGGCAGTTGTCTTGCTGGGTTACAAAAGTGTGTTTCCAGCTGAGCATTGGAGGAGCAAACATGAGGGGTTGGTGTCCTGTTCCAGGCCATCCCATATCAGCCCAGTTTGCTTTTATGCTGGGATTTCTTGGCTTCCTGGCTAAGTGACTTTGTTCTTGTCTGTAGATGCTCACTGGCCTGTCCATACACAGATCCAAACTAATTTGCACCAATTGTTAGTGTGAGGTAGATGCAGAATTTGCTAAATTTTGGAATGTGAGTCTTTTAGAATTGGGACATTGTCTGGATGGGTTTGTAAAAGAGATGGAAGGGTAAAACTTTACCTAAGAGTAAATGTTCACTTTTAATTCTATGCAGTAAAGTGACTCACTGGGCAGATATTAATGGGGATTTCCTGAAAACGTCAGCTTTTTCTTTTGGAAATGCAGGCTTTGATTGGAAGGTGTAAATTTGGGAGGTGTAAATTTAGAAGACATGTACTTGATACTTGGATGACAGATATTTCTTTTTATTACCGAAACTAATCGTGCGAAGCAGAATCAGAAACAAAACCTGATGTTTTCTTTGGCTGCTCTTGTTCTCGACGTGGATATTGTTTTCATTCCCTTGTGCCTGTGTCTCTCAGAAGCTGATGCAAAGTTTTCAACAAGCTCAAGCTGAGAAATGAAAGAATTGACTGATGTGATTTATTTATTTTTCTTAATATTCTTTCTGTTGATAACTTACATATTTTCAGAGTCACACAGTAAAATATATATGTGTATGTATATATATATGTCTCCACATCGCACGAAAGATTTGAGCAGAACTTGAAAGGTTTGGGAGTTGACTGTGGGAAAAGTGGGAAGTTGAGGTGAAAGATTTATAGTCTATTTAGATACATAGGAAATTCCTCATAGAGAAGGAGTTCGTTTTTCAAGCAAGTGCCAGGGTGGAGATACTTTCTTATTATATTATGAGGGAGTACATTATAATTAATGTTTTAACACATTATAATTAATTTTTTAATTAAAAGTCATTAAATCTGGGAAGAACCAAAGCAGGACATACCGTACATCTGGAATTTTAACATTGGATGCTGTCTGGTTTACCCTCAGAAGTTCAGGTGCAATGTGCCATATGCTGGTCATAGTCTAATTTTTCCACTTTGACTGGCTTCTTAGTGTTTTCTCTTTATTTAATGCAGGGAAGACTTTAAGCTACTGGTGTTTCAGCCCTGGGTACAGCATGCATGAGCTCGTTCGACAGGGAGTCAGGACAATCATCCTCACGAGCGGGACGCTCTCCCCCCTCTCATCATTTACAATGGAAATGCAGATGTGAGTACCTGGATGTGGGAACACTGCCATTCCTGAAAAATATACAATCTGCTCTCGTGGATTTAGGTTTTATCTCAGGATTTTAAAGTGTTCTGTTTGCCCAGAGAAGCTGTGGCTGCCCCATCCCTGGAAGTGGCAAAGGCCAGGTTGGATGGGGCTTGGAGCAGCCTGGGGTAGTGGAAAGGGCAGAGGGAGTGGAATGAGATGAGCTTTAAGGTTCCTTCCAACCAAACCAATCCATGCTTCTGGAGCTGACAGGGAATCATATAATGGGTGTGACTGGGATCTTCCTCTTTTTCCTTCAGCCCTTTTCCTGTTTGCCTGGAGAATCCTCATGTAATTGATAAACACCAGCTCTGGGTTGGGATCATTCCCAAGGGGCCTGATGGGACTGTCCTGACTTCCACCTATGAAAGAAGGTAATGAACTTCCATGCGGAATCCTGCTTTGAAGTTCTGGGTTCCAGCATTTTGGGTTCTGTTAACAGGAGAATGCCAGTGAAGTAAGTGATCTCTAGTGGTTTTCTTGGATAAATGCTGAATAACAACACCCTTTAACTATTACTATTTAATTTAGAAAATTTAGAACTGGACAACTAGAAGGGATCGGATACCAAAGCATTGATAGTCCTTGATGACCCTGACCAGCTCTAGCTGGGACCTGTACCCACAACTATCCCCCAGGAGCTGCACTGAACCCCATCCTTTTGTTTTTTTTTTTTTGCTGAAGGCTTAATTGACTTGAAACATGATTGGCCTTTGCAATAACTATTTTTGTACTTAAAGCTTGTCACCATGCCCAGCCGCTCACGTCTGGGTTGCCTACTTAAGGAAACATATTCAAATATTTGTCAAGCTTTTCATCATCATTCTTATTGCTCTTCTCTAGTCTTCCATGGCTTTGCATCTGTCTATCTGTTGTTCAGAGTTGGCAGTGCTTCTGCTGCCAGCAAAGGCCAGATGTTCCATAGAACCAGAAAGGGATTCAGCAATTGTAATGGACTTTTACAGAGAAATAGTAATCCGGAAAACCCTCAGACTGGATTTGTCATTTTCAGAAGTTTAATGTGCCATTTCAGTGGATTTCTGTTGAAGATACTGTCCTTGAAAGAAGGAGGGTTGGGGATTCCACCCCTCCAAGGCTTTAGAACATGGGGGTTTTTTGAAGGAGTTTCACTGTGTTTTGACAACATCTGTGTGTTGGTACTGGTATCTGTAGGTCTTGCAAAGGCACATGTGTTAGGTTTTTTCCCTGCATATATCAATCTTCTGGGAAAACAGTACAGAAAACTACAGGGCACTAAAAAGAAAGGAACATAAAGGCATGAGAGAACAGGTCAGTTTTCAGTCAGGGCCGGAAGAACATAAATGTGGCTCATTGGCCAGCAGGAGTTCTTCAACCAAAGCAAAGTGATTTACTAAATAGTAACCATAGTAACCAAATTCACCCTAGTTGCCCTGCAGCAACACCACACCCAATTAATCAATTATCTTAGTCAGGCTTGCCAGTGCTCCAAACCTTTCTGGCAGAACTCTCACATAAATCTTGTTACTATTAATAATAAAACTCATATGGCTGCTGGTTTCTACTCGTGCATTTTGAAGTATTGATCACCTTCAGTGCTACCCATAAGAATATTTCATACTGTTAATAAAGTGTTGTGAAGTATTACTAATTCTTGCCCTTGGTGTTGGTGCTTGTCACAGGAGGAAGAGCAATTGGGAGTCTGGAAAAGCTGTTTTAGATGAATATCAAAGGAAGCCAGTATGACAAACATAGAAAAGGAAATGCAATGATGTTACTTGATTTTTCTTCTTTGTAGGTTTTCAGAGGATTATTTATCTTCTCTGGGGAAAACAGTTGGTAAGTGAAGTGTGTGGATTTCAGAAATGGGTTGATGCCCAGGATTTTTGGAAATCTAGAAAGGGCAATGCTAAAGAAGATGCAATAAGAGAAAGGGGAAGGATTGCTGTGCATATCTCACTGCTATCTGATTTTGTGTGCTTCTGCTTCCTCAAGGCGGCTGGCTGCTTTAATAGCACACAAAATTGAGTCTCTGCCTTAATATTTCTGAATTAAGACTCCATTTTTATTGTCAGGAGTTTGGTTTTGGGTCCAAAATGTGGTTCCTAAGCACAGTCAGAAAATGAAACTAGAAAATCAATAGCCAAAGATGATGCAGCTCTGGATGATTTGCAGAGCAATTGAGGATCACAGGAAATCAATGCAATTTCTTGCGATATTTTAAACTGTGTCAAGCCTGCCTGAAGTCAACATTTATTATTTTGGTCATGTTTTATAGATATAATAGAATTACAAAGTCGTAACACATAAGGACAGAATAAAAGAGCGTTTATGTAGCTTGGCTGACATGATTGAAAAGAATCTGTTAAATCTAGAAATTTTAGAAGGACATGGAGGAGAAATGAAAGCAATGCTCACTCTGAGGTGTTTAGCTTGGCCTGAAAGGTGAAATTAAGAAAATGCTTTCCCTGAGTAGTGGGATTTTTTTCAGTAAATTGTGTACTATTTGACTAGAAAACTCAAAAGCAGTATGATGGTACCTCATCCATTGCTTTGGATATGTAGACTGCAGTGGACCAGGAGTGGAGAAAATGATCTAAAACTAGATCCTGCTGGGAAACATGGTAGGGGTGTTTTATCCCTTTCATTGACAGGGTTTGGATGTGGCTCATAATGTCTTTTATTCTTTTAGCACTACCCTTTAGAGAGCTAGTTAGGCTTCTGTATTAAAGCTTACACCTTAACAAGATTATAAAATATTTTTAAGAAATAAAACAACTTCTAATACACAAACATTCATGTCAAGAAGGTAGAAAATATTTTGGAAGGAGGCCACGCTGTTGTTTTTACTCTGCAGTCCATGTTCTCCATCCCAGGATGAAAATGCCCTCAGCTACACTCTTGTCTTGTCTCACTGCAGGAAACCTTGTGCGAGTTGTGCCACATGGGCTGTTGGTGTTCTTCCCATCCTATCCTGTCATGGATAAGAGCCTGGAATATTGGAGAGTATGTTCATTGCTCTGCCTTTGTTAGGTGGTTTGGTTACATGCATCACACAGTTCATAGTTACTCTGTTTAACCATGTTAATTAAAAACCTTCTAGTGGAAGATGTCACTGCTCGTGGCGTGGGGTTGGAACTAGATGACTATTAAAGTCCCCTCCAACCTGAAACATTCTGGGATTCGATGAAAAATTCTTTGTTAATAAATAAATTATAAAATCTGAAAAGTAAAATCCCAGGTCAGGCTTCTTTTATTTTGATCACAATACACTGAAGTGCAATCCTGTAGAAACAAAAACCAGAATAATCTTAATATGCTATTCCATCTGATCTCACGTTTTATTTAGTTCACCAACTTTTCTTTATTAAACCTCTGAATTAGAATTGATCTCTGTATTTCAGTCCTTGGGGGGAAAAATATCCCAATATGGGCATTTCTCCTTTAATTTTTAACCATTGCAACTGCAACTTTTGGTACTTCTGTGCTCATGAGTTGAATGTCCCTGGTGAGATTTGCCAGAACAATTCTGGTTTAAACGCTCTTTGAAAAGGCAGGGGCAGAGGTTCCATGCTGTGGAGTGGGGCTGGGAGGTGAGTGCTGGAACTTCCCCATCTGCCTGATGTCTGAGGTGCACCATCTGCAAGGAATCCCTGTTAGTGCTCCTAGGATTGCATGTTTCTGCTTCCATCTCTTCCTGTGTTTGGCAAGAGAGGAACATGCTGTGGTGGTGAAGTGTAGTGACCATTTCTGAGTGTTCCTGTTCTTGTGGTGTGTGCTCACTTGGCATTTCTGTCCTGTTCCTTCTCTGTTTAACAGGAGCATGATTTTGCCAAAAGAATAGAAGAAGTGAAGCCAATGTTTGTGGAACCCAGGAACAAAGGAAGCTTTTCAGAGGTTGATTATTTGTATTACATACCTATGTCATTTTCAGAAACTGTTTTTATCTTTAATGACCTTCTCTAAGGTGTGTTTGGGTATGAAGCACCCAAGTGTTTGGCCTAGGGTGAAAGTAAAACTCTTGAGTGCTTCTTTGAAGTGTAGTTTTCCCATGCATCCTTCCTTTCCTCTCTTGTCTGGCCATGCAGGGTTCAGTCTTCATTTGAATCTGGTGATGTAACAGCAGCTAACGTACACTAGTGCTGAGTAATCGAGCTGGTGGAAAGCTGTCACTTCAGTAGTCAGCATTTGTGAGTGTTCTGAAGGACTTTTCCTTCCAGCTCATCCTGTTTTGGATGTTAAAGAATTGTGCAGTGTCATCCTGTTTATTTATAATCATACTGTTTGCTTCCTAGAATAAATAATATCTGAGAGTTGCTTTCCTGTTTTGTCTATTTTACTTAAGAATCGACAGAAACGCAGGATGGTCCATCTTCTCATCAGTGAATTTTTTAATGCTTACCCAGACGTATTCTGGATTTCACAGTGATATAAAGATTTTGCTGAGAAAACAGCTTCTCACATTTGCAATTAGTTAAAGACAGTTATACTAAACCAAATTAATCACAGTCTAGGTCTTAGTGTACAAGTCGAATTTAGTTAGTATAGGATAATGCCATTCCTCCTCTTGCTTGAAGTTGTTTATATTTTAGGTTATTGATGCCTACTATGATAAAGTCACCTGTCCTCAGTCCAATGGAGCTGCATTTTTGGCAGTGTGTCGGGGCAAGGTAATGTAACTGAGAGTTTGTTTCATCTGAGATCACATTATATAATTATAGAAAAAAAAAACCTTCATTCTGTATTTCAATACATTTCTGTTTGACTGTAATTATATGTGGGAAAAACAAATGCTCTGAAGCTTTTTCAAAATTAGGTCACATTTCTGCGTGATTCGCTCCTGTTTTAATAAAGGGACACATTTTGATTTCTCTGGAGTGGATGAGCATCATACTTGCATTTCGTGTTGGCTGCTGACTGAAAACATAACCCATTAGATGAGAACAACTGTTCTGGAGAACTGTAGTCAAACAAGTTAAAACAACACTGCTGCAAACCAAACATAATGCTTGGCTTTAAAACACTTGCCTCATTAACTTCATGTTCCCAGGACACATTTGATGGCCTTTCCATTGCATGTTCCAGTGCTGATAAATTGACTTATGTCTATCAGTGGAAATATTTGTGAAATTACTCTTAGACCCTTTTTGCTGCTGTTTACTGTGTACCAGGAGAAGATCCAACTTCTTTTGAACCTTTGGTGCCAGTCTCCAAAGAAGCTGTTGGAGTGAAGAAAAGACATAGCTCACAAGTCTCGTTGCTGAGATTTGGAGAATTGATTCAGCTGAAAAACAGAACAGCTTTTTTTTTTCCCCTTAATTATTTCTTGGTCAGTTCAACTCTTAATTTCACAAAGTGATTTGCCAGCACGGTGAGCATGTACAGGGGACATGAGTGACAAATACTTGATAGGATGTCAACAGCACAGCTGTTGGATGTGGCACTATAGTCTGGTGAATCTGATGGCTTTCTGTTACTGCTTTGAAATGATTCTGTTAATTTTTACTGTCAGAGAAGGCTTGCTGTGTTCTTATGTCTTGTCAACAGCTCGGGGTGTGGAAGGTTTAAACAAAGGTGTTGACATGTTCTCAATACAGCTGTTCCACTTATGTAGTAACAAGACAGTTGTTAACAGGGTTGGCTGAGCTGTGCCTTGGCAGAGGAAAAGGACAAGTTTAAGCTCTTGGTGATAAAAGAAAAAAAATCTAGTTGAAACTATTCATTGAAACAATTGATAAACTACACTTAGCCACGGAATTAAGTGAATGGAGGAAAAGGACTAACAACTGCTGAATCATTCTGAAATGTCACTTCAAACCCTGTTGATGATGGAAAACTGTCCCTGCAGGCCAGTGAAGGCTTGGACTTTGCAGACATAAATGGACGAGGAGTCATCATTACTGGGCTTCCATTTCCCCCTCGTATGGAGCCCAGAGTCATTCTAAAGATGCAGTTCCTGGATGAGATGAGGAGAAGTGATGCAGGTGCACAGGTAAGACTGGGCAGCTTCTCACTTCTGGCTGTTTGCATGTTTGTGTCATTGGTTCTCCCTCTTGTCCCAGTGGGGTTTGGGTTTTGTCATCCTCTCAGCTTTGTGGAATTGTGAATATCAAAAATCCAAACAGCCTTGGGAATTTGTCACAAATTCAGCCACCTTTTAAAAATAGTGTTGAGGATTCTGAATTCTGGCACAGTCTTAAATACAGGCTCCAAAAAAGGAGTTTTAGCCTTAAAACTAAAGTTTAAGTCAAAATCTTTGTATGTGTGTTACCCATCTCTCATTTTGAGGGATGTATTTCATCCAGAGACAGTTTGGGCAGAAAGAATGGCCTGTGCTGGCTGGTTTGGGAATTATTGTTTCAGAAGTGTGGTGATTTGGGTTTGGTTTTCTATTGCTTCAGGCACAGGAATGAATGATGTTAAAGTTGGGTCTGTTCTGCAGGTCTTGAATACGGTGAGTCTGTTGTACTGCCAAGGCTCTGAGTGCACCATATAGGAAATAGCCTATCAAGCTGGGCATTGCTACTTGAGTTGTCTGTGCTCTCTAAATCTGGTGTGACTTTTGAGTCCACCTGTGTTTGGTTTTCCTCAGCTCTTTGAGACTTGTCAGTGCATCTGGTTGATACTATCCAACAGCTGTTCTGTACTTTTTATTTCTTTAGGGGGGAAAAAAATAGTGACTGTCCAGCACAGAGAATACATTTTACCTGGTAAATAATGTTAATTGTGCATCCCACCTCTTGCAGTACCTGTCTGGGCGTGAGTGGTACAGTCAGCAAGCGTCCCGGGCTGTCAACCAGGCCATCGGCCGAGTCATCAGGCACCGCCAGGACTATGGGGCCATCTTCCTGTGTGACCACAGGTAAACCTTGGTTCACTGAATTCCAGAAGGTTTTAGCTTGGGGGGAGCCTTAAAGCTCATCTCATTCCAATACCTTGCCAAGGGCAGAGACACCTTCTACCCAGACCAGGTCACCCCAAGCCCCGTCCAACCTGGCCTTGAGCACTTCCAGGGATGGGGTGTCAACAACATCAACAGTTTTATATCCCAGCATAGGTGTTGGTATTTTATGTATAAATGTGCTGATGTTACTCTTTGTAAAAGGCTACAGTTCATAACAATGAAATTAATTTATATAACAGGTTATGTAAATATTGTACTATTTCAAGAAAGTTCCTAGATTGTTATCTTCTGCTCCCCAGCCATATAGGCTTGGAGCTGCAGAAGGAGATTAATGGTTTTAATGGAAAATAAACTAATTTTTTGAATTCATGTTTGTAATGCCACAGGAAATTATGTGACAACAACTTATGGCCTTGCATTTTCCCCATCTTTCATTTGAGATGGCAGTCAGCAGTAGTGCAGTGTTTTGAAAGAAGGATGGAAATGAGAACAGGTTATATTACTGAAACAATACTATTATATTCATATCCTATATTAACATTATACTGCATTAATATCCATTTCTGTAAGGCTAATTAGTATAATATGTATATTATAGGCAACAGGAGTTTAATTGTTAGTGCATGGTATCAGCAAAGCCCTTTTCTCCTGAGTGAGGGCATCACCACATTATATTTACTGCACTGTTTGTCTTTATTTGTGTTGCTGCTCCTCTCTTGTCCTTTTGGGTACTGATCTAGGGTTTGTTTAATTAATTTAGCCCAACCTGGCAAATAATTCTCAGGTTTTTCCATCCTGCACAGGTTCACAGCTGGGGATGTCAGAGGCAAACTGCCTTCATGGGTCCGTCCCTACGTGAATGTTTATGACAACTTTGGGCACGCAGTCAGAAGTGTCTCCCTCTTCTTCCGTGTTGCTCAAGAAATTGTAAGTGTCTTTTAAAAAAACCTCACAAAATAAACAACTTTCCTGAATAGTGCTGGAAGCTGGGAATGCTAAGCTAGGTGAGAGATGAGAGAATCACAGAAGATCTCAAATTGGAAGGGACGCATAA
Source organism: Vireo altiloquus (assembly GCA_013396875.1). NCBI lineage: Eukaryota > Metazoa > Chordata > Aves > Passeriformes > Vireonidae > Vireo > Vireo altiloquus. The sequence goes on along the minus strand of VZRF01013017.1, from coordinate 157,782 downwards.
GGATCAGAGTCCAGCTCCCTGCTCCTCACAAGCCTGCCCAACATGAAGTCATTTGTCACTTCTAAACACTGGAAGATTTACTGGAAAGGAGATATGCCTCATCTTCCTCCAAGAGTGATCTGGGACAGGATGTTGTTTTTATGCTGGGCAGCTCATTAGGTTTGATCACAAAAATAACTTCCTCTTCCAGTTTCTCCTAAATAAACTTGTATTTATTGGCTGGTATGCAAATCCTGGAACTGATATTGGCATCCAGAAACTTTCTACCTCAGAGAAAGGTTATGTGTGTGGAAGGATCATACCCTAAAATTTAAATTGAAGCTGACTAGTAATAAAGAGTAATACAAACCATCAGTTGTTACTACAATTCAACACTGAGTCATCTTTACTAATACAGCTTCTTTTTAGCATTAAGAAGTTGATGTTCTCTGCAATTATTCCTTGATTTAAAAAGTAATATTGTGAAAAGGCTTTGTAATTCACTGGAGAAAGTCATAGCAAGAAATGGGCTAGAAGCCAGAATGGGAAATTCTTTGCTCCCAAAATGGAGGTTAAGATTAAAATAAGCACTTAAAATTTAATATACAGACTTGGATGACTTCCTGGAAGATGCTTTAGCCAAATACAAGTCATTCAGACTAATTAGTTACAGATGGATGATGCTGCAGGACTTGATGATCTTTTCTGATCATGAGTGAAAGTTTCGTGGTAAATCAAAACCACAACCCGATGTGCTTTTTCAGGAGCTGTCGTTGCAAGGATACCATTAGGGAGTAATTGATCTTTAGCAGGTCATGATCTTTTTTCTGGTACCAGGTCACTTAGAGTTAAGCCTGCTTACTGCACTTCAGCTGTGTCACTCCTGAGCTGTTTAATCCTTTCTTCAAAATCACGTAAACCCGGAGTGTGTAACAATCTTTCTACCAAAGGTTGTTTGAGGAAAAAGAGATGTCTTTGGATTGTTGCTGAGATTTTTGGTCACAGATGGAGTGGAAAAGTGGCCTTTGGCTATTGTAACGCTTTGTAAACTGCTTGCAGATGCCCCCACCCCTGCCTCAGTGCCCTCCTGGACATACTGGTTCCCTAAGTGAAAGCAATGCAGCACCATCTACTTCATCTGAGCAGATCCTCTCCCTGAAAAAAGCTAAAAACCTGGATGACCATGTTCCCAGTTTGAAGAGGAAAAGGAAAGGTATGTTTGGGTCTTCACAAAAGGTACACTTTTTTGTTTTAAGCTGAACCACTAAAAGGAGAATCAAGAGGCTGAAAACTGAAATGGGAGAGAAAGCAAAGAGAGCGCAAAAACTGATGTAAAAGTCTGGTCAGAAGGGACATAGTTAAGCATTAGAAAATGGGGAAAAACAGTTAGAGAGAAAAGAGGCAGGTGGGGCCAGAAAAAGTGTCCCACACAAGAGGAAGAGCTTTTGATGGAGTATCACAGATAGTTTTGAAAATAAGAACTGGAAGTCTCTTTCTGCCTAGCAAAATATGTCCTTCTTCCATCCTCTTGTATAGATGACTCTTACTCAGTAAAAAGAACATGGGAACAAAACAATATTTGAAATTTTGTGGGTAGCTAATGCGAAAGAAGAGGGCATTTCTCACGTCAGATATTCTTTCAACACTCTAGACTGTTTGCTGGTTTGGAGCAGAGCAGTGAAGTTTGTTTTAAGCTGTGGTTACTAACCAGTTATGAGTGAGTGTGAGGGTGATTTCACATTATGTTTAAGCCAGAGTGATTGCTGATTGTTGTTGAAAGGGATTACTTTGGCCACCACTTTTTTTCTCCCTCTCAATTTCCAACTGTGCATTTTTTGCTCCTTACTTTGAGTCTTTTGTGCAGCTGCAGAGTGAGCAGCTGAGCTTTGCCGAACCAGTTGACCTTCCATCTACTTGTCTGGTAGATCCATCTCAAAGGATGGAATGTGTGACTGGAGGTGAAGGGAAGAAGCTGCATTGCTTGTTTAACAGAGAATTTCAGTTGCATTGCATCAGCTGTAACATCAAACTCACCTGTAGTCACAGTGATCATTATATACTCCCATTCTTTTCAAAATAGTTACTTTCCTTAGTAACTGACTGCTAAATTTCACAAAGTAGTGGAAATACATTTTGAAGGTAATGCCTTACAGAAATATCAAGCTGATACTGATTTAACCCTACTTACAGTTCAAAATTCTTATATTTAAAACCTGGATCCTGACTAGTGAGAATATGTAATTTGGGACCTTGGTGACTGGACCTTGTGGGTATTGATACTGTGAGAATTGTAGGCTTCAAAAAACTTGCTCTGTTTACAAATAATAAATCATGTTTTGTACCAAAATCTCTCTCAAAAACTCTGGAACTCAGTTGTGGTAAAATCCATAAATCTAAAATAATTGAACAGAGACAGCTGCTGTGGTAAGAGTTTTTCCCATTGATCCTAAGCCATTTTGAGGTTAAATGTGACCATTACTTAAGGAAAAGTTTGAGAGCAACCTGCCGGGTTACGGCAACAAATGCTTGAGCAATTTTAGAAGTGATTTGTAGAAGCAGTCTTCTTGTGAAATTATATAATGCACTTTTGCAAGAGGTGGAAGATTATTTCAGTCACCAACACATATTTGTGGATTGCTTCGTAATACTTGAAACTATCACTAAATCAAAGAAAATGCAAGGGAGAATGTGGAATGTTAATTTGTCATCTGTGTTCTGCTGTGGTGGCAGTAAATGGAGATGGAGCACCCAGCCTGTGTGTGGAATATGAACAAGAGTTTGTCTCACCCCGAAGAAAATGTGTTGGGCTCTTGGATGCCTTGGAGCGCAGTGAAAAGAGCAGTGAAGATGCAGAAGAGGAAACTGATTTGCCAGGAGAAGAAAAGGTAATGGCAAAATACTTCCTAGTAAGTAAAAATTGCAGGCTCTAAAGCAAAATTATTCTGGCATCAAGAGAAGCAGCTCAACCCTCTCTCTCAAAAAGCTCATTGTAATCAGCACCAGTAACTTCAAGTTCTCATAATTAAATTAATCAAAGGGTTTCCGTGCCAGATTCAAGTAGATGATCAACAAGTATGTGCTCGTTCTGTGCTCCGAGGCTGCTGACCAGGAGGATTCCTGGAAGTTAACCATGCTTTCTGAGGAGCAAGGAGCTCTCAGAGAAGAGGTTAGTAAATACACAATTTGTCCAGGGTGGAGTCTGTGTCAGCACTTGGTATGAGACCGGATATTGAATTAAAAAAAGGGTGGAGAAGGGTTTATGGATTAGAAATTGCACTTTTAGATGAAAATTTTTGATTTGCCCCAGAAAAGGAGTGTTACCAACTTGTGGAATATTTTATCTGAATCAAAAATCCACTATCACATTATGATCAGCAAAGCTGCTTCTTTGCTGTTCATTTTCTTTCCTCTTGGATTGGTATTTTTAATACATCAGTGGTTGGGCTGTGTTCTTGCTTTCCCAAAATCCCCATTTGCAGCTGTTGGGGTAGCTCCCTTACCTGGCTGGAGTATTTTACTGCTGGCTTGCAGACTTGTGTGTGTATTCAGGAATGCCTATTGCAGCATTCTTTAATCCCTTAGAGGAAGAATGCCTGAGGTAAAATGTGGAGGTGTAGGAGAATCTGGGGAATATCTGAGTAGGCCCAAGGACAGGAATGGAGACACATACAAAACAGAGGGAATGTACAAAGGCCAGCAAATATTTACCTTGTGTGCAGCCAGGTGAGGAATAGGCTCTATCACCCGTTGGACTGCCATGACATAGACACCAAAGCCTATTCTTTGGAAAGCTTAGCACAATTCCAGGGACTTGGTAACTCAGCCACAGTATATTCCTAACACAGCTGCAGTGCTTTTGGCAGAGCTCAGCATTTCCTGGAGTCAGATAAGCTGATGGACCCAATTCCTGTTTGTGTATTTGGTGTTACTTGTCTGAGGCTTGTGGAGAGCTCTGGGGTCACCCTGTACTGCTCCAAAATTGGTGACCTGACCCCAGCAGTCTGGTGAGTGTAGTCCTGAGACAGGCAGTGGTTCTCAGCAGCCAGCTTTCACTCTGGGTCCAGCGCTGAGCACTGGATTTGGGCTGAGGATGGGGTTAGTGTCATTTCCTGTCGTCACCATCCGGCATAGTGCCTGTGTTATCATTTTTCCTTTTATCAAAGTTACACTGAACCCTTGTTCTGTAATTAATTGAAGTTTAGCTGCTCTCATTCTGAAAGAATTTGCTTTGTCACCTCAAAAATTCACAGTAAAAGAAATAATTCCTCAATCCATTTAAATGCTCAACAGTTCCACGTAATCAGATTTTCCTGAGTGAGTTACGCCTCTCGAAAGCTTGTCTAGGAAGCCTTATTTCTGCTGAATAATGCTTAAGTGGTACCTTTACATAGCACAGGACTAAGAGGAGGGTTTTGATCATTTTTCTGACTTACTGCATGTGTCATAAATATTTGACTTGCTGCTTATATTCCAATTCTTCATTCCCTTACATACAAGGAGTTCCAGGCAGAAAAGTGAAGGAGAGTGTGAGCCACCAGTTACACACAGATCTGTGTATACTCTCAGGCTGCCCTGGAACAGTCTTCTGTGAGTCCAGCTTTTCTTAGTCAGGAATTTGCACCCTCAAGACCAACTTTATCTTTAATTTCTTCTGGTTTGGTCTCTCTGAGTTGTCGAGTAAATTTCTACCCTCTAGAAACAGGTATGTGCCGAGGCTCTGTAACAATAATTTAGGTTGACTTGTTCACTTTCTTGAATGGTGTCACAAACTGGGTTACCAACTTTCACTGCTGGAAATACTTGAATTAAATGGACAATAACTTTGAAAAGCATTTTTGTACCTTACTTACTTTCTTTTCATCTTCACAGGCACATCTTATGTCCACACTTTCCCTTCAGTATGAGAAGAGATTAACAGATGAGCAGAAGGGAGGAAGGAAGAAAATAAAACTAGTCAGCAATACAGTATGTGTTTTCCTGTGTCTCTGCCATCCCTTTGATCTGTAGATTGCTTTAATTTGAATTGGAAATTTCCAGGCACACAGATGACTGATGCCAGAACAAGTATGGTTTTTTCCTCCAAATTGTAAATACTCATCAGTGCACATCTGAAGTCTGTCTGTTTGTCATGCTCTTTCCCAAATGCAGACATCCCAGACCAAATCAAGCACAGGTCCACGTAGGGCTGGTAGGTGAAAAGAATTGTTTTCTGACACTCATTGCTTTGTGAACAACTTGATCAGGTGCTGTTGAGTGGTTTCCTTCTTTCTGATTAGAATGGAATAGTTCAGTTGGGAGGGACCTGCAATGTTCAGCAAGTCCAGCTGCTCTGGTAGAGCCTCAAATGGTTTAACTGACTAATTTTGGGTAAGGGATCACATCCTACCCCTCCTGAGGTGGGTCATGGTTGTGTGTTAGCTCTGCAGCTGTGCGTTATTGTTTTGCCCTGTCTCCAAACCCAGTTAACTCATTCTGCAGCTAATTGCTTAAGAATCACAATAAATTCAGGAGAATTCCCTGTGACATGTGTGCCGGTAGTTGTCCAAGGTGCTGTCCTAACTGGATGTTCCCTGTGTGTCAATCTATTAAGCACCTAGCAAATGAAACTGATCCAGAAGCTGATAATACCAGAGAGAAGAGAGAAGGAAGAGAACAGGTTCATGCAGAAGTGTTTGCAGTTTGTTGCTATCTGATGTCAGGATGAGTCAGCTCAGCCTCCAGATTTGGAGTAAATGTTGTTTTATTAACCCTTCTCCTAAGAATAGAATTGTGCAATGATACTTGGCTTCCTTCTCTAGGAATTTTTCCCTGCAGCTGTCTGTTTTATCAGCATGGAAGGTGAATAATACATGGATTACGGGAGTGACTGCTGTAATTGCAACCTGTTAGGTGAAAGCATTCATGCTTTAGTGGGGAGCACAGTGGTGCTGCTGGGTGGGCTGTTGGACTTGATGACCTTAGAGGACTTCTCCAACCTCAGCAATTCTATAATTCCTTTAACTATCCTATGTGCTGCTGGGATTGCAAACATATTGCTCCCACCTGAAATCACGTGAAAGTCACTCCTCAAGCGTTGCTTTTCACTGAAGAGCCTCTCATGCCTTGCAGCAGGAGCGGAGAGCGGAGCCGGCGGAGCCGAAGAAGGCGCGAGCCATGTTTTACATCGCCACGGTGAAAGACACCTTGAGCCAGCAGAACTACGAGCTCTTCTCTAAGGCTCTGCAGCAGTACAAGAAGACAGATGACTTCCATGCCATGTTGTCTCAAATGAGCTCCCTCTTCCTAGAGGATGAAAAAAAGCACGTCTTGCTGCGAGGTACAGTCAGAGTATTTGTGTATCCCTGGTATATTTGTATACGTGACTTTCGTCTTTTAAACAGACTTGGGTACTTCAGAAGTGTTTTGGATGTGAAGTGCAACTCAATTAGGATGATTCATCATTTTATATCCTCAGATAACACAGAAAAATGTCCTCAAACTAATTACCATGTCTTAGCTCACATCTTGATTTGAAGAAAATCATATTCCATGGAAGTTTGTGTTATTTTAAGCTTAGTCTAAAAGTACAGTGACTTATTCCCAGTAATTTAGGAAATCAAGAGCGTGGTTGTGTGAGTAGAAGAGATGCCTTCGTAAGGGTTCAGTGCTAAAGCAGTAAATAAATAGACAAGAATATACAGAGAAATTTTCCGTTTAAATAACTGTGAGTATAGAACAAAGGACCTGGGCAAACATGGATAGTTACTGCATTAGCTGGTTTCTTACTGGCTTTTAACAACTGTACTGTACTGACAGGAACTGAATTCTCACCAAGATTTCTTCTAGTTTAACAATATTTTCTGCGTGATTTTTCATTTCTCTCACAACTTGAGAACAAATGGACAGATTTTTCTGTGACTTTTTAATCGACTGAAATAATAAAAGCCTAGTTATGCATCTTGTAAATTGTTTCAGGTGAATTCTAAGGTTAAAGCTCAGTCAGTTTGTTTCCCAGTTTTCTATGATCTACATAAATAAGAAAATATTTGATCATCAAACCAAGGTCTAAGTCTAGGTTTGAAAACTATCAGGCACCTGAAGCCTAAAGTTGACTTGATGTTTAGGCTTCTGGTTGGCCAGCATTTTGTGCTAAGTAAGTAACACAAGGTGTAAAGTTAACAGTTTATCAGTCATTTAAAGTATCAGCCTAACAGTTACTTGGATCTCATGATTTTTGAGGCACCTCAAGGCCACTTTCACTGAGAGTTGAGTTACTTTATATTTACAGTGAAAAAATGAATTTTTACCTACTGGTGATAATATTGCTCAATGTTTGCATAATAGCTGACCTTTGTGTGATTTGAAAGTGTGTTTATTGTATAAATATTAGATAAAAACATTTAGATTTTAGTTTATTTAGTTAGTTATCTAACCTTGAGGTTCCGCTTTTGTAGGTTTTGGTAGCATTTACTGCCTGCTGTGGATTGATTTTTTTTTTTTCTTTCTTTCTTTTTTCCTCCTCTTTTCCTTCTCTGTGATGCAAGACTTTTACCAATTTGTTCGACCCCAGCATAAAAAGCAGTTTGATGAAGCATGCTGCAATCTGACTGGAGTGGGCTGTGGCTACAAACCTGAGCACAGCCTCCCACGGGAGGAGAGGGAGATCCTGGCCAAGAGAACGGGTGAGGAGCTTGGCTCGGTTGTATCACTTGAAGGACAAATGTCCATGTTCACCCAGTCACAGAGCAGGATGTGTCTGACATGTAGAAATGCAAGGAAATTCAATTTAATCAATACTGGGCTAAGTCTCTACTCTCCGTGATCCTCTTGCCTTCCCTTGAGCTGTGCAGATGTTTGAACGCTGGTTACTGCAGAGTTAATAATGATGTCATTTTGTTTCAAAAGGGGATTTTACTGACCTGTTTAAATCATTTAGTTTTGGGAATTAAACAACTTTGTGTGTGTGTCTTCTTTGCTGCCCACATAGTGCCACCAGAGTTGTGAATAGAGGGTGATTGTGTCCTCACAGAGCTTGCGAAATCTGTGAAATCCTGGAGCAGTAAAGTTCTAAAGAAGTGAGATGTTAGCTTATCATCAGAGAAATAAATCTGTGTGGAATCCCAGACTGGTTTGGGTTGAAAGGGACCTTAAAACTCATCCAGTTCCAAACCCTTGCTGTGGGCAGGGACACCTTCCACTATCCCAGGTTGCTCCAAGTCCCCTCCAGCGTGGCCTTGGGTACTTCCAGGGATGGGGCAGCCACAGCTTCTCTGGGTTGCTCAGGTGTTTTTGGCACAGGATGGCATACCTTGAAATGCACCATTCCATGTTCATTCTTCCCTAAATTCGCTCTTAATGGACTGGTTTGATTTAACAGAAGAAAAACAGAGCCATCAGAAAAGTAAATTCTCCAAGGCCTCGTGTGCTCAGCTGAACCCTGGGCTCCACCTGAACCAAGGAGGATCCCACTTGGCAACAGGACTGAATAGTGCAGGTACCCTCCATGTTTAATAAAACCCCAGTCTGTTGTGTTTTATTTCATCACTGACTGTAAGTTCTCCTGGGGCAAACCAATATTCTTTGTGCTCACCTAACACAAGGGCTCACCCTCTGTAGGTGGGAGTGATGGTAATTCAGAATTTTGAGCAAGGATTGTGCAAAGCAAAGCACAAAAGTCAATAAATTAAATCAAGGTGGATGTGAAAGAAACCAGCTGAAGCCAGACATTTGTACTAGAGGCTGAGCTGGGAAAAGAAGGGGTTGAGCACAGGTCTGCTGGGCTTCCTGTTTGTCCAGGGTCCATGAAAGGGAGCCAGTTAAGGAGTGTGAGTTAAGATTACATCCGTATGAATTCAGGTGTAAAGAAACTGTTTCATTTTGTTCTTGATGTAATCAGTGTTCCCTCTGTGGACAGCCTGTTTCTTCTGCAGAAACAGAGTAGTAAACGTAATCTCTGTGTGCATCCCTCTAATCTCACTCTCTCCAGTATTTATCTTCAAACTCACAGGATCGTTTATTATTTAATTATGGGTTTTCCAGAGAACAGCTGGGAGTTTTTTTGTTTCTCACAAGGAAATGAGTAGGATCGTTGGACAGCTTAGAAATCTTTCTTTAGAGGACAAAGAATAGTCAAAGACTAATCCTTTCTTTAAAGAAACAAGCCAGTTTCCTGGAAGGCTTTAAATGCTTTTCATGTGGGAAACCGTATTGTTTATTCTGATTTGTTTTCCCATTTTCTTTTGTATTTTAAGAATATTTGAATAAAGCAGAATCTTTAGTAACTATCTTGTCCTGAAACCGTTGGAATGGTTTCACAGAAACTTGTTTCCACTAAATGTAATTGAGAAGATAATAGGAGTAAATGGATGTGTTATTTCTGTGGCTCACTCCTTAAGAAGAGAATGCTTCTGTGGAAATATAAGAAAGCTCTAGGATATGCCATAAAAGATATTGATTATAAAAGTTAACGCCCAAATTTTTCCCCTTCCAGCAAATTGAATGAAGCCTGTGTTTTGAAACTTAATTATCTTTATCATCCAATAAATAACTTTTAAAGATCCGGATAGCAAAAGATATGGCAGGTCAATATAAATCAGTTTCTTATCATATCCTTCATCCATATTTGCATGCCTGTAATATGCAAACCAGACCTTTTTTCTCTAAAACATACCAGAAATCAGAGTAAATAAAGTTCACTTGGCATTTAGCAGGATGTTCCAAGCTGCTCCTACCTTTTGCTGACCTCCTACATTGCTCTTGTGCTCTTTTGAGTGTTATTTTGGGTTAGATAGTATATTTGGGCATTGTTTTCCTGTTGGGAACCACACACACCCCCCCATGCTTGTCTGCTCTTATTGTTAAAGGGTGAGAAATCTGTGCTTTAAAATTGCCCATTTCAGGCCAGCAGAGTTGGTTAAACCATCTGTTTAAGATGCTCTTTTACTCCTTCAGTGGACCACAAAACCTAATTTACTGCTGACCTCCATGCCCCTTTTGCTCATTCCCTAGTGACCTTCTGACACATTTCTCTGTTTAAAGTGATCAAGAAGATGCTAAAAGTGATCCCCAGAATAATTTTGCTCTGTTGCCATTTCCAGGGAGCAGGTCTGGCCATGCCAGAGGGAGGTGCATGGCTGGGTAGGTTGAATTGGCTTTACCACTTCGAAATAGTTCAGGAATTCCCTTCAAATGAGATGAGAAGTGGATATGATGGAGTGACCTGTTTGTCCCTGTTCCTCATCAAGCCCTGCTCACGTATTCTTTGTCTCTCAGGGCAGAATGCCAGTGCAGCTCCAGGGAAAGAGGCTGAAAAGGCTCCAGGCTCCAGGAGAGAGCATCACCAGGCCCTCAGGACTGCCTATCTCAGTGATGTGCAGAGGGCTTTGGACAAAAGCACCTACAGGCAGTTCTATGAGGCTCTGCTTGCTTACAAGAAGACAGATAATTACGATGCCATGGTATCAGTGATAGCAGCCCTCACCACGGAGAGGCCACAGGACTTTCATCTTCTACAAAGTAAGGGATTTTTTTAAAAATCACTCTTATTTATTTGAAAGGAAAGTGTGGGTGCTGTGGTCTTATATGAGGTCTCACCTTTTGGTTTAGCAACCCAGATCAATGGAGCAGCAGGAACAATATGTTCAGTGAATGCCATTCAGAGAGCAAAAATGTCAAGGTTATAAAATGTTATCTCTGTCTGTTCAGTTAGAAATTGTCCATTAAAAACATTACACAAGACCTCAGTAATTCCAGTCCTAACCTTCATCCCAGCTAACTTCACTCACTTCACTTTCATGACTATTTTTTCTCCTCAATTACTACAACTGCTCTTTAGAAAGGACAGTGCTGACTATAGAACTGACTCAATTTTATTCCTGTGACCAGCGATTACCATACTGGTGATAAGTTCTTAGATCACTTCAGGTCTCAGGATAAGCAATCAGACTTTTGATTCACTATTCTTCTACAGAGCTTCACCTGGAAATGGTTATGGAATCATGTCACAATTTATTTTCTCAGAAGTACTTTGTTTTGTTTTATTTTCCTTTCATGAGTTTAGTGATGGAAGGATTTAGGCAGCTACAGGTTTTTAAAATTTGAAATTGGCCTTAATTGTTTAAAACAAGAAGAGGCATCATATACTGGTCCTGATTGTGTCAATGGTGACAACTTATGTGATGTGACACCTCAGTTCCACCTTCTCCCGTGTCTCTGGGGTGACTCTTCTGCTGGAAATGATGCATTTGGTGTATCCTGGGCAATGCCAATGGAATTTTGTTTGTTATCTTTGGCGTATAACAACAAATATTCCACTGACCTCGAATAGATACCATAGTCTGCAAATTGTGAAAGAATACCCTTTTTCTGGTGCGTTAATTAGTTAGATTAGTCTTGGCAAAGTGGAGAATGGGAGAGTGGGAGGGAAATGAGCTGTGTGGCACCATGAGTCATAACCTCCCCCTGAGCACTCTTTCACAGTCACTGTCTCTGCTGAGAAAATGTCTTGCCCTCAGAAGACTTCATGGTAGAATTGTCTGTGCTTGGCAGTAAGTCATAATTGGGGGTTTTTGGAATTTCTTTATGTGTGTTGTGAATCCTTGTCAACCAAACAGTAACAAGAAATTTCCTTCCTGAGAGTCTTTCTGGATATTGTGTGTATACCTGATCTTCTTAGATCACTTGTCAGGTGAAGAGCTGGGGCGGGTGTTTATTCTGAGCTTTAGGGAGTGGAAGAATTTCAAGGTAAATTGAGATTATTTTCAATACTAAATACTCATCTGCCTTCTGGCAGATTATTTTAATTATAAAAATCACAAAAACATCAAGTGTTCCACCAAGCTGAAGATACTCTGAGGAATCTGACTGATACTTCCAAAGAATTTCTCCCCTCCAAAAGCAAAGAGTCTTCCTTGGTCAGGCACTGATTTTCCTGTGCATTTGACTGGAGTTTCTTTTGGCCAGGGTTTTACATGTTTGTGCGTCCTCACCACAAAGAGCAGTTCAGAGAGCTGTGTAAGGGTTTGACTGGAATGGTCTGTGGTGACGGAGAGAAGCAACCACAACAGTTGGAGCAATGTGAAGGGAAACCCCAGAGCTTGAAGAGCTGCACAGAAGGAATCAGCCACGTACAAGGTAGGGAATGAGCAGTTGTCTGAAGCTTAGAATCTTATTTGTTATTATGATAGTGCTCAACAGCCTTAGAATCATAGACTGGTTAGAGTTGGAAGAGACCTTAAAGCTCATCCAGTTCCACCCCCTGCCATGGGCAGGGACACCTTCCATAGACCAGGTTGCTCCAAGCCTTGTCCAACCTGGCCTTGAACCCTTGGCAGCCACAGCTTCTCTGAGAAACCTGTGCCAGGGCCTTACCACCCTCACAGGGAAGAATTTCTCCCTAATATCTAATCTAAACCCGCTCTCCTTTAGTTCAAGGCCCTTTGCCCTTGTCCTATCACTCCCCACCCCTGTGAAAAGTCCCTTTCCTGGGCTAGGGCCTCCCTGCCTGAGGCCTGTCAAGGACAATCAAAGCCATTGGTTATCTCTACATTGGGTTAAAAATCCCCACTCAAACAGGTGTAAGATAAAAGGTAACACAAGTTGGGAAGTGCAAGAAAACTAGAAAGAAGTTAGTTACAGTTCTGCCACATTTAAACTGTGAAGTGCAGAATTTTTAGGGGTGAAGGCAGAATTTTTGTATCTAAGTGGAGTGGGAGCAGGAGTAGATCAAGGCCCACTCTGTAGGAAGAACTTCCATAGAACTATTTCAATATAAAGAGTCTCTTTCAGTAATACTGAATGTGTTAGTATTTATCAGAAACCTCTGTTGCCAAGCAGTATGGCATAAAAAGTGGTTCTTCAAATTTGCTTTTCTTATACAATGACAACTGAGTGAATTTACTGCTGTGTTTTGCAGAGTGTGTTGTGTTCTGGTGTGATACAGGTTTATTATATTGGTTTTCTCTTTTTCTCCCCAGATGCAGCCCCTTCTAAGAGTGGGGCACCAGAGAAAATTCAGAGTAAGATTTCCTCCTTCTGCTTTAGCCAGAAAAGTGAACTTGAGTTGCCAAAGACTGAAGTGTCCAAAGAAACCAGTAACAAGAGACCACCCACAGACTCTGGAGTTGTGCCCATCTTTCCCCTGGAGATGGAACCAGAGTGTGGTAGGTACAGGGGAGGTTTGGGATGTAATTTTCTAATACCTGGGGATAAAGGTAAATTAGAGAAATGAGACTGAGACTGATGGTGTATGAAACCACAGGTTCATGCCTGGTTTTGCTCAGGTGCAGTGTCATTAGTGTGGTTTGCTAAGTAGAATCTGTACTTTCTGTACCTTTCATGTGCTCTCAAAGTGCTTCATTGTCTTCATCACAATGCTGTAATAGTTTCCTGAGAACTTAGGGATTTTTTATTGACAACTTCCTTGTAAAGGAAGGATGTAACCCGAGTTCCTACTGGGGTCTGAAGCACCAAGAGACTGTGAGGTCACTTGAAAGAAATAATCTGGCCAGGCACTCTTGAGGTAGTTCATTATGTTCATGCTCATTGTTTTCTGTACTGCACTGGAAGTGTGGATACATGAGAATTTCGCAGGTGGTTACAGGAATTTAGTCATTTCCTCCCTCTCTTTCTCTCTTCCCCTTTCCCCACCCTCCCCTCCCCTCTGTTCTAGGAAGATTCCACTGCTCTAACTGCAAATCTGAGGATGATGTGCCTTTTAAGTGCCCATTATGTGACTTCACTTGCTGCAAAACATGCTGGGAGAAGTTCTTAAAGGTTCTCCTGTTTATTGGTTTGGTTTTTTCCAAAACTGCTGGGGGATTTTGTGCTTTTCAGGAGAATGACGTGAACAAGCCTGGAATCAGAATTCTTCTGTTTCCAGAAAGAACACCCAAATGCTGATGGAAGATTTACCACTTGTTTCATTATTTCCCATGGTTTGCAATGTGATTGGAGGCAGATCTCTGTTCTAAGCTGGGGTTTTTACACCTTTGCATCTTTCTGAGCTGCCTCCATTGTGCCTCCAGTCTAAAACTACAAAGGCAACGAGCCATGGAGTCAACTTGAAAAACTGTGCTGCTTTTTTAATATTTTAATCTTTATTAATTTTTTTTCTTGCTTAGTTTCATAATTTTCCCTGTCAAAATCCTACTGTAAAGCTCTGTCATGGGAACAAGGCCAGTAAGGAACAGGCTGCCCAGGGAAGTGGTTGAGTCACCATTCCTGGAGGGATTTAAAATGTGTGATGTGGCACTTAAGGACGTGGTTGAGAGGTGGACCTGGCAGTACTGGGTCAGCCAGACTCTGTGACCTTTAGGGTCTTTCCCAACCAAATGATTCTTGGGTTTTTTTCCCAATCTGTGGTTCCGAATTCCTGCTCAAAGATCTCCTTTGTCATCCTGTTGGTTTTTTTCCAGCTGAGCAGATTGGTGGTTGAAATTGTTTAAGTAAGAGGATGTAGCTTGTCCCAGGGTGGCTGGGTTTGGGAGCGTCTTACCCAACATTTGATTGAGCAGCCAGGTGTTAAAAGACTTTCAAAACCAGGTTAATGCAAGAGTTGAGGGCTTTCTATACGTTCATATGTGATGAGAAAGCTGCTGATCAATGGAGCTCAGGAATGTCCAAAAACAGTACAGAAGACAAAGAAACTTCTTCAGCTTGTCAATCTATAATCAAGTACAAAATAATCAGTTATTCCAAGTTCCAGAAAAAGGTCTTTTTCTCAGGAAGAAGACACTGAATTGTCAGCTAAGCATAGAAAACATTGTACTGACATCCAAATAAAATATAACAGGCAAGACAGAGTTGGTCCAAGAGGAATATAGAATAAGCATAGGATCAGGGTGGTTTGGGTTGGAAGGGACTCTAAAGCTCATCTCGTTCCAACCCCCTGCCATGGGCAGGGACACATTCCACTATCCCAGGTTGCTTCAAGCCCCATCCATCCTGACCTTGGACACTTCCAGGGCAGCCACAGCTTCTCTGGGCACCCTGTGCCAGGGCCTCAGCAACCTCACAGGGAAGAATTTCTTCCTAATATCCAATCTAAACCTGCTCTCCTTTATCTTAAGGCTATTCTCCCGTATTCTGTCACTTCAAGCCCTTGTCCAAAGCCCCTCTCCATCTCTCTCTGAGTCCCCTTAGGCACTGGAAGGGGCTCCAAGATCTCCCCAGAGCCTTCTCTCCTCCAGGCTGAACACCCCCAGCTCTTTCAGCCTGGCTCCAGAGCAGAGCTGCTCCAACCCTATGGTTAGCTCAGTAGCTTCCTCTGGACTCATTCCATAATGTCTGGACCAATGTCTCAGACACATCTCCTAGAGGGAATTCACAACAGCTGTTCAACTAAATTTTCTTCTCAATCTGTCATATTTCTTTAAAAATATTAAAATCCCAAAGTATTGCAATATAAGGAACATACGTAAGAAAGTACAAGAAGCCAAGGAAAGGCATCTCATGTTTGCTGCAGATGGGACACTCGAATTTACTGCTGAATCTGTAATTTTTGCTTTTGTGCCACAGTGTAAAGGGGATGAAGATCTAACAGGCAACATCCTCCACTGGAGAAAGGGCTCCAACCAAAGTCATGACAAGAATTTTACAATATGTGTTTCTAATCTTTGTCACTTGAGGCTTGAGTTGATTTAGGACAGAATGAGGTCCCTGGGGAGCTTTTATGGTCAGGCAAGTGTTTTATCATCCCACAGCATGGTTATGTTATCTCAGCTAATAAATATTGAGCTAATAAAGGGGGAAAACTCACTCCTTTTGCCAGTAAGATGGAACTTATTTCATCAGTTTAAGAGTCGACTAAATTAGAACTATTGTATATTGAGCAATTGTGCTACCCTGTTCTGGTTTTTGTCTTGAAATTAGTCATTTTGCAGTCTGGATTTCTTCTTAATCTTCAAGTTAATGTGTGTTTTCATAGCTCATAGATAATGAGGTTGCTCAGCCTAATTTTTTATTAATCACTCCTTTATCTGTTTGTACATTTCTCAGACCAGAGATTGAAATAGTCTGGCCTGCCAGATTAGATTGTATTTCACATTCAGGTACTTGGGAGTATCCAGAGGAGGAGAAGGGCTGGAAGGGGGGGGATGACTGAGGACTCTGGGCTTGTCTGCTTCAGAGAA
The DNA here is from genome assembly GCA_013396875.1 of Vireo altiloquus. Lineage (NCBI taxonomy): Eukaryota > Metazoa > Chordata > Aves > Passeriformes > Vireonidae > Vireo > Vireo altiloquus. The sequence goes on along the minus strand of VZRF01013017.1, from coordinate 141,694 downwards.
AGGAGGTTGAGGGATGAGCTTGTAGATCTCTGCAGCCTCCTGAGGAGGGGACACAGATAGGAGGGTGCTGAGCTCTTCACCCTGGGATTTAATGTCAGGATTCATGGGAATGGCCCAAAGCTCTTATCAGTGAGGTTCAGACTGGATGTTAGGAGATATTTCTGTACCAAGAGGGTGGTCAAGCGCTGAAAGAGGCTTCCTATAGAGGCCCCAAAGCCCTTTAGTATTGTAATGCCATAACTTCTCTTCAGCCCTGAAGTGGTCATGCACTTGGACTATGGGATCACTGTAGGTCCATTCCAGCTGGAAGTGTTCTTTCTCTTGTATTTATATATCCCATGCAAAACCATGTTTGAGGAAATGGGTCATGGGTCATTTGTTATTAATTATTTCCATATTGGCCACTTACCCAAATAATCATTCTTTTATTATTAATGACTTCCACATTCTCCACTTACCTGATTAATCTTACTTACGACAGACATACCTGTGTAGTGATTAATGCTCTCAGTGTGCAGGAGTGTTAAGTGGCTCATTTTGTGATTCAGGTTTGATTAATTTAATCTGTTTGATTAATGAAAAGTCAAACACAGAGTCATGGAATCATTGGTGTTGGAAGAGACCTCAAAGCCCATCAAGTCCAACCATCAACCAAGTCCAAGTACCACCACTGTGTTCACCATTGAACCACGTCCTGAGGTGCCACATCCACACATTTTTTGAACACTTCCAGGGATGGTGACTCCCCTGCTTCCCTGGGCAGCCTCTTCCAGTTCTTTACAACCCTTTCCATGGAGAAGTTTTTCCTAATGTTCAAACCTTCCCTATCCCCTGGGGCTGATGCAGAGATGCTTTTGCAGTGATAAGGCAGAGCTGTGCTGGAAATACAGAATTGTAAACAGGAAGATTACCCTGGTTTTCCCTGAAACCAATCCCAGAGGAGCCATCTCCTACCACATCCATCCACATTCCCATCCATCCATCCCCTGGGAGGTTGGACAGTCAGCCCCATCCTTGTGTTTGGGATAGAGGTACCTTTACCAGCAGGAAATGAGCAACCGTGTCCGAGCTCTGAACTCTCATCAGATGTGATTGTACTTGGTCACATCTGACAGGGCTGCATTTAAAACTCCTAATTTTCTTTCCTAATAACTTACTCACTGTTTTTTCAGCTCAAAAGCCCTCTGGTGCACATTGGCCCACCCGAGGAAGTGACTCAAAGTGTCATTCACAGCGCGGGGTTTGCAAATTGTGATCTTGTCCAATTTGTTATTTTAGCAAAAGAGTGGCAGGGAGAGGTGGTGAATAATTTTGGAAGCTTTTAGAAGATTTTGGAGGAGCAGAGCAGACAGAATTCCCTGCAGCTAGAGAGGGATTAGAGATGGAACATGTTGGGTGATTCAGTGTGTTAGGGGAGGCCTTGCAGAGACTGGACCAGGATATGCTGCTTTGGGGTGTAGTTTTCTCTCCAGAGGTTGTGTTGCTGCTTCCCAGTATTTAAATATATAATTTATACTTGCAGGTCTTCCAGGAAGACTGAGTTACTCTCATTTGGACTATCTGTAATATGGGCAAATAATAATCAAAGATTTTACATTTAAATGTTAGAGTTAAAATTGCCTTTGGCAAAGCAGTGGCTGTTGGGAGATAAAGTAACTTTTCCTCTCTTCTTCCATTTGTTATCTGTCAGTTAATATCTCCAGAACCAAAATCCTGCTGCCTGAGCCTACTTTACAGTCTGCACCTTTTCTTTCAGTGGCTTCCCAGTGCCAGAGGTTAGATGGGATATTGGGAAGGAATTCTTCCCTGTGAGGGTGCTGAGGCCAGAGTCGCCCAGAGAAGCTGTGGCTGCCCCATCCCTGGAAGTGTCCAAGGCCAGGCTGGACAGGGCTTGGAGCAACCTGGGATAGTGGAAGGTGTCCCTGCCCATGGCAGTGGTTTGGAATGAGATGAGCTTTAGAGTCCCTTCCAACCCAAACCACTGTGATTCTAATGATGAACTTCCACACTGCAGGGCTGCTATCAGTGCAGTGCCACTGATGTAGCTGACTATCTTTTTAAGCCTCTTGTGCTGGCAGTCTTCTCCCAAAGATTAATTAAAAAAAAAAAATTACTCTCTCCCTTTTGAAGTAACCAGACCAGTTTAGTTTTACCAGTAATTTGCAAGCTGTGAAAAGAACAGCTGGGATTCATCTGCAAGTCAAATAACTTTAAAATTGTAGATTAGTGAAGAAGCAAACTGAAACCTGAGTGGAGAAATGATGCCTCATGTGCCTTCATGTCTCCTGCTGATAATGAGGAAGGTGTGGGATGCTATGAAGAAAGAAATGTATTTGGTTTCTCTACAAAACTCTTGGTAATGTGTCACCCATGTCCTGGTATGCCCAGGAGGCATTTCCTTGTCATCTGAGCAAGAGGAAGCAGGAATTAAGGGAACTCATCAGCGACTTGACAGGATTTTACTCACAAGTGCACCTGAACTTCACAAGAGCTCTTGCAGCTCCTCATTTCCTCGTTCCCAGATTTCAGTCCCCCAGATCTGTCATAGCTGGGACAAGTGCTGTAAAGTCTGGTGCCACTTTGCTGGGAGGCTTTTTCCTCTTCTTTTTGTTACTTCCAAGGAAATAATTGACTACATGATAATGGTACAGTTGCAAACAGCAGATCTGATCTCGGGGACCCACACGTGGCTGCTGTGGCTTGTAGTTCATATCGGACAAAATCTGATAGAGATACTTGATATCAGAGTCATGGACTGGTTTGAGTTGGAAGGGGCATTAAAGACCATCTTGTCCCACCCCTTGCCATGGGCAGGGACACCTTCACCTAGACCAGGTTGCCCCAACCCCATCCAAGCTGGCCTTGAACACTTCCGAGGGAGTTTCTCTGCCACAGTTTCTCTGGGCAACCTACGCCAGGGCTTCAGCACCCTCTGAGTAAAGAATTTCTCCCCAAAATTTAATCTAACCCTTCCATGTTTCAGTTTAAAACCATTGCCCCTTATCCCTGTCACTATTTTTATAAAATATATCATAAAAACTCTCTCCCTTTCTGGCATTTCCTCCACAATAAATAACATTCTCCGTGTGTTTTTTCATTGATTTCTGCAGGTGGTGAAGAAGTGCCCTGAGTGCTGCAGTGATGTGAAGAGGAGGCGATTAATCCAAGTTTTCTTCTGGTCGTGATCCCACCCATGGAAAGGGCAGGAAGCCCTTTGTGCCAGCAGAAGGCAGTGGTTGTGCTCTGGTTCTTGCTGAGCAGCAGCAGGATGGAGGTTCCTTTAAATCCCTGTGATCCTTGCCTCTGTTTTACCACATGGATCATTTTCCAGCAAAGGCAATCAAGCCTGGACGGTCTCACTGCAGTAGACAAAGCAGAACGTTGTCCTCTGTTAGAACTAAGAAGGTTAATTTTTTACTTATTTCATTCTCTGAATTCTCCTCTGGCCACTCTTAGGCTGAAATTTTATATCCTGGAGGCAGCTGTCATTTATGGGCTCTTCAGGTAATACCAGATCGTGGAAAAACCCCGGGAATGCTACTGCAATGGAACTGAGCTGGCTGAGGAGGGCTGACTACCCATCCCTTACCCCACTGGTGTTCCTGGAAGAGGTGATTCACATTCACTGTTTAGGGTTTGGCAGCAGCCACTGTCTCCAATAGCAGAAGATACTTAAAGGATCATTTTTTTACAGACAAGTTCCAGTGGTGGATGGTGAGCAGAAGGTTCCTCTCAGCTGTGCCCCCCAAAGCCTGATTCCATCATGGTGGGACTTTTTGAAATATGGCTCTAAGGAGGCTTCATTCTTCACTCAGTGCTGATATTTCCATGTGCTTGTGTTATCTGATTTGCTTTCCAAGAAGAAAAGGGAACTAAATTATTTAAAACTTTAAAATAAATCAAGTTAGATGGGTTAAAAAAATTCCTTAATACTTCCACTCTCTGTGAGTAGTGGGTATAAGTGGTTAACCTAAAAAATTGTATCAATTTTAAATCTTCCATAGCTGCTGTAAATTATACTGGAAAATAAAACCATTTTGTCTAAATTGGATTTGGTTTGATTAAAAAAATAAAGGACTTTAAAAAATAACCAGATATAAAAACATTGGGTATTGAGTCCTAATGGCCTGGGAGGAACAAGTGGAAAAGTTATACCCTGTAGGTGATTTTCATCTTGATGGAATTTCGAAGATTTTATGTTAATAAAATTTTATTCTTAATTGATAAAATTAAAAAGTGAGCTGCATTTTAACAAAGATTGCTATTTCCCCTGGTTGTAGAATTCAAACCCAGTGTCCCTTCAAATCCTGGAGCTGCTGACAGTGAAATGGGAGCTTTTGTACTTCATTAACAATTAAAATAACAAAGACTTAGGCCAGAATTGAAGTTATTCTGGGCTGTCATATATTCTGTCATGTTTAAATCTGTGGATGAACTTTACCTTCTAGCCATGTGTCTATTCAGTGCAACAAAACAAGAATAAATAATGCAAGATAACAAGAATAAATAAAGTCCTGGATGTTTCAAATGTAAGTGGGGGAAATGACAGAAAAATGTAAGCAAATACATGTATTGTAAAAATGAAGAGAAAAATATTTGGAGTGAGGCTGGGAGAAAAATGAGCAGAAAAATGTCATTTATTGGTGGATGGTCTGCTGGGAAGGTCTCTTCCAGGAAAGCTGCAGCTGACTGCTCATGCCACTGGAGGGAAACCACAGCACAACCATGAGTGTCCTCAGGAGCAGTGACACCACGGCTCTGATCAGGTTTGCTGATGGAAATTATCTGCTGTGGGCTGCAAAAATGCTGCCAGATCCAGCAAGGCTGAAGGAAATACTTGAAAAGTATCGTGAGGTTGGATCACTCCACACACTCAAAAAGGGCTCGGCTGGGCCAAGTATTATGCTGCTGTTTTTTCCCCTCAGCTAAAGTAGTTTTAAAGCTGTGCTTTTTCCTGGAGTTGTTTCAGTCTGAAGACTGTTCCAACCTGGTGATGCTCTGTTGTAAGACAGGGCAGAGAAACAACGCTGAGAATATCTCAGTGCTTTCAAGAGATTCACAGAATGGTTGGGGTTGGGAGGGACCTCGGAAGATCACTGAGTCCAACCCCCCTGCCAAGGCAGGGTCACCTGGAGCAGGGGACACAGGGACACATCCAGGTGCCTTTGGAATGTCTCCAGAGAGGGAGAATCCACAACCTCCCTGGGCAGCTGTTCCAGTGCTCTGCCACCCTCCATGGAAAGCTCTTCCTCATGTTGAGGTAAAACTTCCTGTGTTTCAGTTTATGGCTGTTGCTCCTTGTCCTGTAGCTGGGCACCAAAGGAAAGTCTGACACCACCCTCTGGCACCCCTTGGAGATATTTATGTGCACTGATGAGATCCCCTCTCACTCTTCTCCAAACTAACCAAGCTCAGCTCCTGCAATGTCTCCTCATCAGAGATGCTCCAGGCCCTTCATCATCTCTGTGGCCTTGCTGGACCCTCCTCAGTAGCTCCTTGTCTTCCTTGTAGTGTGGGGGAAACTTACTGAGGGTACTTTCTATCCCTTCATCTGGGACATTCTATCCCTTTGTCCAGGGAACTGCTTCTCTTCATCTCTTCAGCAGAGGGATCATCTTGCTGAAGGTTTACAGTCGCTGCCCTTCACTTGCTGAACCCACCCAGATAAGCTCTGAAACACCCCAACTGATGTGCCACTGCAGGTGGATTTGGTTCGGGGTGGGTTTGGGTTTGGTGCTGGTTTCTGGTGCAGTGGGAATTGCGCTGCAGTGGATTTGGGAACCCACCCCTGCTCTTGGTGGCTCGGGCAGGACAGATGGATGGGTGCTGGAGATGGGAGAACTGGATGAGCTTTGAGGTCCCCCTCAACCCAAGCGGTTCTGTGATTCCATGAGATCTTGAGGAGGGTCTCCAGCAGTCAGAGCTGTCCTGTCATCTAGAAACTTGTTGAATTTACAAGAAGGAAAGACAGAGACAGTTCACTACTTACAAAGAACAGAAAGTGAAAAAACTGGTTCAGAAAAATCTGTATTGCTTTAGGTGTTTAAAGGAACTGATGCAAATTACTTAATGCCTGGGGGGACAAAAACCCATCCTGGACACTCCTTGCTGATTTTCAGAAACAAATGACACATGGGTTACATGAAGGAAGTAGATACTAATTTTTTGATTGCTCCTGCCTTGCAGTGCTATGACTAGACCTGGAACATTGTCTGAAATGTTAGTGGTGTGTCATTGAACAAACCTTTCCTGCTGTTTTTTCCCCCCCCCCTAAAAAAGCTGAAAGGTCTCAAAAAAGAGACCAAAAATAGCGAAGCAAAATGTTTTATCAGGGAAGAGATGAGCCCTGTCTTTGGCTGGCAAAGTGGTTACTGATGAGAAGCAAGGGATTTCTTTGCCTCACAGAATTTTCTCTGAATATTAAGAAAACTTGTTTTGCAAGAATAGTTTCGAAAGGTGGAGCTGCTGCACACCCTGAAGTGTGAAACTGTGCCCTGTATGGAAAAGGGAAGTCAGAGCCATGGGAATATGATGCCAAATTCCTTTTCTATGCTACCTCCCTGGTCAGAGTCAGTAGTGAGTCGTGTTCTTGCTTTCTGGTGATCAGGCAGTGACCCCTAAACCCATTCTGGGGAGTTTGTTGGACCAACAAAAGACAGAAAAAGATTAATTGAAGGTCATAGTTCCATGAGACTCCCTAAAAGGTGGAGGGTGGGGGAAGCCCTTTCTGTCCCATTTATGTGTTGCTTCACTCTCTAGGAGCATCCACCTGACACATTTCTGTCGTTGTCAAATTCACAACAAAAATAATTGTTGATGGGGCATCACAGTGCAGCGAGGAGCTGCGGACTCAGAGTTTCCCAGTGCATTGTGCATTGTGCCCATCCCAGCAGGGGCATGGCTGGCACGCAGGGACAGCCATCAGGTGCCATCCAGGATGTACCACCTGCTATTGTTTCATGCACCTTGTGGGTTCTGTGTGAAATCCAGGGAAGGAAAACTGAAATGGTATTTCTGCCTCTGGAGAAGGAAATGCTCTGCGGCTGCCGGGTGCTCAAGCCTCAGGCAGAGGGATCCCACTGAAACTCTCCAGCAGGGTGAGCCCAGAGCAGGACTTTCTACAGGGTCCAGTCTAGTGGTGAGTTTCACCCAAAAAAACATCCTCAAAGGGCTATGCCTCAGTGCCAGGGCAGTGCTGGGAGATTTAACAGATTCATTACTGGTCTGATGCACTGTAACAAAGCAAAATCCTGGCAGTCCTTGGCTGAGGGATTATGTCAAAACGAGTTACAAATCATCAGGATAACTCTGGACAGTTACAGGGGATTGTGATAAGCAGCAGTAAAATTAAAAATCACTGTAGAGTGGCCTGTGAAAATCAGCCCATCACGTGTTCTGTGTAAGGTGCAAATAAATACAGCCCAGACTCTGTTGCTGGACCACAGTACTGACCCCCTTTGGCTCCTGCTGGAGTCAGAGGATTTTGTTTAACCAAAGTGGGTAGAAACTGATCTTACTGGAAAGAGCTTTGCATTCCTCCTGACCACTGGGTTTTCCTTCTTCTGGGTAGTGAAGAACTGGGTTTGATTTTCTTGATGAATGATGTGTTTAGCTCTTTTAGGTTTGATCTTTAAGAGTGTTCAGGATAAAGCCTGTAAGATTCTCCATTCACAGCCCCCATGGCTGAGAGCTGGAGGCGACAGGCAGAGGGCAAATGCAGAATTGTTAATTCTCCGTAGTGATCTGCAAAATGAGCTGGCTGCTGACTTCTGAGGAGAAAAACCTCCACATCCTCTCAGGTCCTCACTGTTGTTACCTCATCTTTCCTGAGACTTTGCATTTGCTTCTTGAGCGTGTCTCTGGTTTTGACTATTCACCAATGTCTGTTCAGAGGAAAGCTGGTGAGACAGGGCAGGACAAAGTGCAGGAGGTCTGTGTCTTGATGCAGACATTAGAACATGCACTCTGCCAAGGCTGTACCTGCAAGGCTGAGTTCAGTTTTCATTTGAATCCTTGGAGTCCAAGACTTACGGCACTGTCACCTGTAAGGGATTTAACTGCTGACCTCCTTAGCTGCTGGATTATGTTGTCCCACAAAAGGTACCTGTGTTTAGTGCTACGGTTGGAGTTGGTGCCATCCTCGATGCTCCTGAAAGGAGAGAGTTAAAGCTTCCTGGGAATTCGCTGGGAATGCAGTGCCCAGGCACTGACGGTCGGGGCTGTTTTGGCTGTTTTGGCAGGGTCAGTGCCCTCGGAGGGGGCGGGAGTGGGATGGGGTCTCGTTCCAGAGCCCTGGGCAGAGCCGGAGGGATGCTCCCTCCAGTGCCGGTTTCCCTGCCTTCAGCCACAGCCAAAATCGGCCCCTCCGGGCTGTCTTTGACGGGGAAAACTGTGCCTTCACAGCGAGAGGCAGCTGCTGGTACGGGGAAGTTGTTAGGCGTTTACGGCTGGGGAACAGACTGTTTCTAGGGGAATTTCCCTGCCTTTCCCCTTGCCAGAACAAAAATTCCTCACCGGCCCCTGTAAAACTTAGAGAGCTTTGAAAAACTGTGCGAATCCCACCTGCCTCCTTCCTCCACACAGGTAAATGAACTTGACTGCTCTGAAAGCTTCACTTTTAGAGGCAAATACAGAAACGAGAACGAAAGCGACGCTCGGCTGAGGGAGCTCGCCAGGACGGGAAGGCGGAGCCGGTGCCGCCGCAACGGGGGATCGGGAAGGGCTCGGGATGGAGTCGAGGGGGCCGGAATGGAGCAGCGATGTCGCCTCCCCTTGCCCAAGAGGGATCTTTCCCACGGGCCGGTCTATAAAGGTGCTGCCGGCCGCGGGAAGCGGCGCGGTGCGGAGGTGCGGGGCGAAGGTGCGGTGAGCGGAGCCGGTCCCGGCGGATGGGATGGGAAGGGGAGGGAAGGGAGACCTTGGCTGCTTCCCCACCAGCTCCCTCTCTTCTGCGGTGGGCTGGGGGTGACTTCCCTCCCCCGAACGATTCCACGCGTCGGACGCTTGCGTGGGTGCTCGGAGTGCAGTAGGAGCCTCCCACCCGCAGCCGCTATAAGGCTCTGCTCTGTCCCTGCGCGGGAGAGCCGGCATCTCCCTCGGAGGAAAGCAGGCGAGGAAACCCAGTCTTTTCCTATCAGCCCTTCCCCAGCTCCCTCTGTTTTAACGCTGGCTGGTTGGGTTGAACCTCCTGCTGCAGAATGGAGCTCCGGCCCAGCCAGCACCAGCCTCTGAGGAACCCTCTCTGTCTCCGCAGGTTTCTGATCGCGGCACTCGGAAGCCCTCGGTGCGATGCCATCCTGCCACGTGCCGAGTTTGAGGCATCCATCCAAGGTAATGAACCTTCTGCTTGTCGGGCTGGGCATGCGTGCTCTGGAAAGGGAGGATAAACAAGCTCTGGCATTCAGTCCTATCCTGAGCATCTGTTTTTCCAAAAAGTGCCAAAGATCCTAGGGAGAATGCTTTATCTGCTAGTCTGGAAAACTTCCCTTCTGCTTCTTGATTTGCAACTGTGTCTCTTACTGCAAATGGTTGGGAATTGACTGGGGTGAAGGAGGAGATTGTTCTGGAGCTGCTTCAAGTTCTGAATGAGGGAAACAGGATTCTGAAGGCATCACAAATGGGTTTGGGAAGGATGTTCTGTCATCTGGGATGGCAAAGGAGGGTAGCGGCTCCTGGGGCTGGGGACAGCATAGGGAGGGAAAACAATTTCTTGTACTGTCAACAATAATAAGTTCTGTAACAGCAGCAGCCACGTTTGCTGCTCCCGCCTCTGCCCGAGGATGAGTTCAGGGCTCTTTGCGCTGTCTTTGCTGCAGTGGATGTTTCCCCCTCTACTCCTTTTGCTGGCTGAACTGGCCTGCGATGCCCAACCCACGTACCAGTGGAAGGACGCTGTGACAAGCGAGAGGATCACGTGCCAGCAGTGCCCGCCGGGGACCTTCGTGGCACAGCACTGCTCCAGGGACAGAGCCACGGTGTGCGAGCCCTGCCCGGATTTGCACTACACTCAGTACTGGAACTACCTGGAGAAGTGCCGGTACTGCAATGTCATCTGCGGGGAGAAGCAGGTGGAGGTGCAGCAGTGCAATGCCACGCACAACCGAGCCTGCCAGTGCCAGCAGGGCTACTACTCGAACATGGAGTTCTGCATCAGGCACTCTGAGTGCCCGCCAGGCTCTGGGGCTGTGAAGCCAGGTAAGTACCCAGACGGGCACTGCGCGTCCTCACGAGGCTCTTGTCACGCCCCAAAATCTCCCCTGGAGCTAGAAATCAAGGAGAAATACAGCAGCCAAATGCAGCAGCCAATGCTTGCCATTCCTTTTTAGCTCACTGGTACAGTGCCATCCTTCCTGGCACACTCCTGCATCTTTTCTGAGGAGGAATTTGGTTGGGTTTTTTCCCAGCTATCCCTTTGAAAGCCTTTGAAATCCCCAGCACCACACTTAGATAGGATGTGTCAATCCCAGTTACCTGCCCCACCTGAACACGCAGAGCCAGGCTGTGACTTGTGCATCCCTGGAGCAGCTGCTGGCCCTCTTCCACAGGCAGGTGGGGAGGTCCAAGCTGCTCTAGAGCCTCCATCATCTCCCTTCTCCTTGCATGGGCAGCCCAGGGGCTGGGAATGTTGATTATCTGGGCTGAAAAAGGTGGGTGATGATGTGAGAGCAGAGCTGGTGAATGTGTGTAGCTCTGGGGCTGCTGAAACCACAGCAGGAGACAGTAAACCAGTGTGGGCAGCACCAACAAAACCCAACAGCATCTTGTTTCATGCTTTGAAGCAGGGAGGCTTTTGAAATATGGAGGCTTTTGAAGCATGGAGTCTTTTGAAGTCCTTCCATGTGTGGCATGGAAGAGCTCCAGGCTCACCAGCCAGAGGGAAAATACCTGCTGTCTTCAGCTGATGTTTATGATTGAGGTTTGGGGTTTAATTTTCCATAGGACGCAAAAAAATGTAGGCACACAGCAAATAGGGAAGATCTCCAAGCATTACAGGAAAGCACTTTGAAATTAAACATGAAATTTGTCTGGAGGGCTGGCTTTAAGACAGAGGAGCCATGCAAGCAAGCTGGGTATTTGAGGAGGGATGTTTTGTTATTATTTATTTTTTGCAAATGGCTTCTTGTGTGGGGAGGATTGAGCCCCAGCCCAGCCGCCTGAACTGCACAGCAAGGATTGAGTGTCCAGCGTGGGGGGCAGAGCCCTAGGGCTGCCAGTGATGGTGTCTGGGTGGGGAAGGTGTGGACTGAGAGCTATGGGCAGAGCTTGCTGGCATTTGGGTTGGATGAGGGCTTTGATGTGTGTGGTCCCCCTGCGCACTGCTTTGGGATTTCCCATTTGCTAGTGGCTCAGATGTTGGGGTTGTGGCTGGGCCTTAGAATCATAGAATGATTTGGGTTGGGAAGGACCTGAAAGATCACACTTCTGGGAAAGCCGAAGCAACAGCCTAAAGTGGGGTGCAACAACGTAGGAACTGCTTGTAATTCGGTTTGTGAAGAGGAGGTGAAAGGGGTGGGAAATCTCTTGCCCCTAGCGCACTTCCCTCTGCTCCCAGGGAAGGTGCAAGATGCTTGGTGCAATCCTGCCTGCGTGGCATCATCTCCATGACACAGTGAACGCGCTGGCCTGGAGCCAGGGGCAGAAGTGACAGTGTAGCTGAGACAGCTGAACTTTCACCTCCACAGAAACTTTTACTTTCACTTGATCGGGAGCCTCTGACTGTGGAAAGAAGAGCTCTGGGAAGCAAAGGGCTGGTTTGGTAGCTCAGCCATGAGCCTGGCGGCCGACTCCTACCCAGGAGGTGGCCTTTTCATAGCAGATGAGACATCTTCTCGTTGTCCTTTCATGTCTGGGGGATGCTGACAATTTACCGGCACAGGCTTGGGAGAAGGCTGGGGAAGCACTACTGTTTGCCCTACGTGAGGACTTGCAATTCCCAGGGGAGCTGCAGGCAGTGATCATTTCCAAAACATCACCCTCATGCTCAGATGGTGTCTGGCATCATCCCCAGCTCCTGCCTCTGCTCCTGTGCCAGCTTGTCACCTGATGGTCCTGTTGTCTCCCCATGTACAGGTACCCCCACCGAGGACACCCAGTGCCATGAGTGCCCCCCCGGCTTCTTCTCCTCCAGCTCCAGCACCAACCCATGCCAGCCACACCAGGACTGTGAGCAGCAGGGGAAGGTGACCAACGTGCAGGGCAACAAGTACCACGACACCCTCTGCACGTCCTGCAGGCTGGAGAGAGGCAACAGCACACAGGGACCAGGTGAGCCATGGGCACAGCGTGCCAGGACCCTGATGCTGCCAGGGCAAGGGAAAACTTCCTGGTGACTTTCTCCTGCCTAGATACAAAATGAGGTGAAATGGCTTGTAAAAGCATGGCATGATCCATAATTAATTATGGATAAAATAGTCTGTGTCCATCTTCTTCCAGTGTCAGTCCCATAGAGCAGGGACAGGGTGCTGGGCTTAAGCAACAGCCACTGCTCGGTGAGAACAAAGAGCTGACATTGAAATCCTGCTGGATCTTATAAGGAGCAGGGAGTGCCAGGACAAGGGATAGTTTTGGCAGCTGAGGCAGCCAGCTTGGCTGCTGGCACAGCTCCTGCGCTCCCTTTTCCTTACTTCACCTGTTTTCCAGAAGCTTTTATTGGCAGCCACAGCCTGGTCTCGTGCAGGTTGAGTGGAGCAGAAGCCAAGGTGCATGGGAGCTGAGTGTAGGGTGGATTTTGACCTGTCAGGTGTAAAAGTGGAGATGTGGTGTCAACCACGTCACCGTGATGGTGCAGGCATAGTGCTGAGCCGTGGCAGAGGCAGAAGGTTGGGCAGGAGCAGCCAGTGGGCACAGATCAGAGAATCCCAGAATCCTGGGTTGGAAGGGACCTCAAGGACCATCTGGTTCAACTTTTCTTGGCAAAAGAACAGGGGAAAGGTGCTGGGCAGAGCAAAAGGCTCTGTTCCAAGGGTGCTCTGTAACATGCTCCCTCCCCAAGTCAGAGGGTGAGAAAGGGACTGAAAAACCATCTCAAGGGCCCCCAAACCCACCCCAAGGGCCTGACACCAGTTGAGGTGAGAGTGGAAGCTGTTTGGAACCACCTGCTCTACCCTGAGGACCCAGACATGGGAAAAAATTCCATGTAACTGATCTAGGTGGCAGTGAACCTGCACCCTTAACTTCCAAAAATATAATCAGTCATAAAGCGATAGAACAGCCCAGGCTGGGACAGACTTTGATAATTCATCATTCGTCCAACCTTTGATGGGAAAATGAGCCTGGATGAGATTATCCAGTGTCACTTCCTGAAAATCTCCACTGATGGGGACCTCACCACAACCAAGGGAGATTTTTCTGGTGTGAAAAAATGTCATTTTTCCATCAGGATGAAGCTTGCTAGAAAAGCTTCAATAAAAATCCCCCACAGGGTGGTCAAGCATTGGAACAGGCTCCCCAGGGAAGTGGTCATGGCACCAAGGCTGACAGAGTTGGCTCTCAGGCATGTTTTAGGGTTTTTGAGTGGTCTGTGCAGGGCCAGGACTTGGACTCAATACTGTGGGTCCCTTCCAACTCAGGACAACCCATGACTCTAAAAGATTCTCCTCTGTGGTGAGGGAACGTGGAGGCTCCCCCTCCCGAGCAGCTCTCGCTTTTTCATCTTCTCCTGGCACCGCCAGCCCAGACACTTCTCCTTACAAAGCCTGACTCACATCGTGAGCTCCCTGCCAGAAGTGTGATACCCACACCGAAAATGGGAAGCTCTGTCAGCAGTGGGGTGTGGTGGCGGGGGTGGGGGACGGTCAGGTCAGAGCAGTGTCAGCAGCACGTGCATCAGGCACCAGCCCCTGAGGCCAGACCAGCCCTTTGCAGATATTTATAGAGAGAGGAGGCCCCAGCAGTGAGAACTGAAGGGTTTTTTTAACTCCCGTTCATCATGATTCCTCTCAGGAGGCACACGGGGACCTGCTCATCATCAACCCGAGCCTGCCAGAGAGGCAGAGCCTGAGAAGTGGAGCCCAACCCACCCTACTATAACCAGTGAAACCATTCCCAGTTTGCAATGGCATGAAACTGGGCTAATCTCCCCCTGATTGAGTAATCCTTTGGCCTTGGCCTCTTGAAAATTCTTTCTGTTTTCATTCCTTCTGCTGGATGCACTCCAGCAGCTTCCACCAGCTGGGGCTGGATCTGTCCCGTCCCAGTGCCCTGATTGGAGCTGCGCTTAGGGCTGGTCCTGTTACAAGATTTACAAATCTGTATGGGAAAACAGAAGCTTTCAGGAAAAAAAAATCTATAAATACTTACTGCAATTACTTCACATTGTCTGGGTTTTTCCTCTATTCCCTGATGGGGAGGAGCATGGAATAGACATGCTGACTTTTTTCAGAACTTTCACATGTTGTTTTCCAACTGCCCCGTAGAGGGTGCATCACTGACGGGAAGTTCTGCCTTCCACTAGACCAGGTTGTTGTTGTTCCAAGGCCTGTCCAACCTGGCCTCGAACACTTCCAGGCCTGGGGCATTCACCCCCTTCCTGGGCAGGTGTCCCACAGGGAGCCTTGGCAGGGCTATGCCCTGCTCTCCTGTGTCCCTTTAACCTCCGGGCTGTTTTCCCCCACCAGCCGCAGAAGATGACGACTGCGAACAAGCCATGATAGACTTTGTGGTGTATCAGAACATCCCCATCAAGAAGCTGAAGCGCCTGCAGCAGATCCTGGAGCGCTCGCCAAAGAAGCAGACACCATGGACCAGGGCAGCCATCCAGGAGAAATTCCGGGCGTTCCTCACTCACAAGAAGGAGGAGCACTCTGAGGTCACCAAGGAGCTGCTGGTCGCACTGCGCCTGGTCAAGCTCCACTCCATCGAGGAGAAGGTCCGCAAGCGCTTCCAACTGCCCTGAGACCACGAACTGGACTTTTTGGGTGCTCTTTGTTTTGGTTTTTATCTTCTGAGGCTTCATTAATTTATTCATCTTTCCAGACATAACTTGAAAAGCAGCATGAGAGATGAGCGATGCAGCGGCACCGTGCCATGGCAGCTGTGTCACTGCGGATGGGATGGGATGGGATGGGATGGGATGGGATGGGATGGGATGTGTGAGTTTGGGTTTGTTGGGGGTTTTAACAGTATTTCCCACGAGGATTTGCTTGCATTTTGTTGTCATGCTTTTGTTTGAGAAGGGAATTTGCTGCTGATGCACAGGGAGGAGGAGGATGCCCCAAACACATTGGTACAGCTGGCTTGAAATTTATTTCTCAACTACCTGTTTTCATACCGTGTGTGTAAGATGTTTTCTAAAGAAAGAAACCAAAGAAGTTATTTTATCCTACAACACTCTGTCACCAGTCCTTTTCTAGTCTCACTTGGAGGTGGTAGTGGGAGTCTCAGATCACTGAATATGACCCTGCTTACCCTTGCCTGTTTTTCCCATGTGTTTTTCCACTTGTTCGCATCCCTGCCCATGGCAAGGCATTGGAACAAGATGATCTTTAAGATCCCTTCCAACCCAAACCATTCTGTGATTCTGTGATTCTGTGATTCTGTGATCACACGCCCCCAGCCCCCCCTCCCCCCCAGTGAGGCTGTGTGCCAGCGGG
This sequence comes from Vireo altiloquus, assembly GCA_013396875.1. NCBI lineage: Eukaryota > Metazoa > Chordata > Aves > Passeriformes > Vireonidae > Vireo > Vireo altiloquus. The sequence goes on along the minus strand of VZRF01013017.1, from coordinate 126,104 downwards.
ATGCAGACTGTCTGTGCTGGGATTTATGGAAAGGGTGAAGCTCCTGTCCCTTGGATCAACCCAGCCGCGTCCCCCTGAGCCCCAGCTCCGTCCCCAAACATGACTGGATGCTCAGTCAGCCAAGAGCTGGGCTTGGAGCAGTTATGCTGACTGCAGGAGGTTTTTTTAAGCAGATGTTGCTTAGGGAAGTCAACAAGAGTGACCCCTGGGGGCATTTTCCAGCCTGTAGCAATGATGACGCAGAATTACATTTTATGTCGTGAAAGAGTTTGACTTTTTATAGCTCTTTCTTAGCTGAGCAGTTGCCAGGAATAGTTTGTGGTTCAAAAGAAGAATATATTCCCCCAGCTCGGAGCTGTTTAAAGCTCTCTGAAGTCAGCACTATGTGGAAGTGCCCCCACACTGGGATCCCAGATTTGCAAAATCTCACCCCAGTTCTGGGCTCTGAGAATGAAGCAGCTCAGGGACCCTGGCATTGTTCTGGGTCAGTTCAGCCAGGGAAGAAGAGAAGCAAATGGCTGAGAATCAGCTGAGGGGAGCACTCACCCCTCTGTTGAATCTGGGCTGATCCTGGGAATCCCCTCAGTCCTGGCAATCTCCTCGAAGCTTCATCGCTTCATCAAGCCTGGCCTTGAAATCCTGCCAAGGAGTTTCACAAGCAACCAGAACTCCCCCTCCCAATGCTCAGTTTTTACCATGTCTGATCTCTGCCCTTCCAAGCTGCTTTATCCCAGTGGGATGCAGCTCAGTCCCTGAGTGTCACTTACTCCAAGTCCCTTGGCAGGACCCAAGTGCTGCTGGTGCGGTCCGAGAGCAGCTGGGGCAGGAGATGAGGAGGGTTTCCATCAGAGCACTGTGAGAACTGAAGCACAGCTACAGCACTTTGCTCCAAGGCAGAGTGCAAGGCAGGACACCCAGTGCTGGTAGGTTGAAGGCTGGAGCAGCTGGAGCCTCCAGCGCTGGCTGCAGCTCCTTGAGGGATTCCTCTTGTGCTGCACTGCAGTTATTCTGACTCAGCACAGAGGATTCAGTGTCCTTCGTCTGAAGGGGAACAGGAATGGAGAGCTGTTAGTGCAAGAACTGCCTCCCACACCACTCTGGCTTCTTCAGATATGTATTTACCATGGGAGTTGAGAGGGAGAGAAAACAGGAATATTATTGGCAAGAAGATGGATGCTAGTTTAGTTGTTTAGTTGGGTGTGTTTTCCAGAGAAAAAGGTGCCTTTTCTGTGTATTTTTTTTGGTGATAAATAACTTCAGTGCTGATGTGGAAGTCTCTGAGGGGACAGGTGGCTGAGCTCAGGGTCCTTGGGACACCTCATGTTGTCCTTGGAACTTGCTGCCCTTCCCATCAGCAAGGAAAAACCTGGGGTGTGTGCAGGAGGCTTCCAGCAGTTGTGCAGCGAGTTCCAAGGAGTCAGCTCTGGTCCCTGGACTCCTGGGTGAGCTGTGGCTGCTCTGGTGTTGTCTTGTGGCCAGGGGCTCAGTGACAATCTGGGTCCAACCAGGCGCTGGCAGAGGTGGAAGCAGAGCAGTTGTGGTCCAGCCATGCTAAGCCCTGTGCCCACTGGGCAACACCAGAGTCCAGCAGCTGATAAACACAGCCTGGGCAGTGATCCCACTTTTCCCAGCACTCAGCCTCCCCCTGGGCTGCCCTGGCCAGAAGGAGAGCCCAGGAAACAGTTTTTCTGCTGAACATTGGAGCAGAGGAAGGGAGTTTGGGGTCCTTTTTATTATTTGGGGGGTTTTACTTAATATCCTGAGTGCTCCATCCCACCTGGACACCAGTCAGCACAGATTCGTTGTCCCTTCAGACAGAGTGGATGCAGCAGATGCTTTGACAGGCTTGCTCTTACCCAGAGATTTGCCAGAGTTTATGCCCCACTCCTGTGACTTCAAGGGTCACTACCCTTGTGCAGCTGTCCCCACCCTGTCAGGAACTGATGCCTTGCTGAGTCTCGTGGCCCTCCCAGCACTGAGGTCCAGCATGTCTGACCCCGACCATGTCTGGCACTCTTGGCAGGTTGCAGTGGGGACCACAGAGCTCAGCTTGGTGAAGGAGAGGGTGATTAAATAACGGGGTGGCCCAGATCACATCAGAGAGCTCTGCAGTCACTGCCAGGCCTCCCCTGCCAGCAGCCACTGCAGCACTGAGGGGCTGGCAGGGGATGATGCCCTGTGCCACCAGCAGCTCCCCAGTTTGGTGCCACCAGTGAATTGCTCTGCCAGGGTGTCTCCTCAGTACCCACAAGGTGTTAGTACACTGCTCAGGGGGTTTGGAGACTCTCCTCTGGTTCCCCCTGCCCCAACCAAGGTCTCGTCATTGCCCAGTTAGCTGGAAATTCTGCACAGGGAATTTTCTCCTCACGTGGGCCCACAGGCAGGATGACTGAGGAGGATCTGTCTGGTAAATATTAACCTTTATAAGCGTGGCCAAACACCCTGGCACATGAGTCCTGCTGGGCTTCCAGGAAACGGGCTTTGCTGGAAAAGCTGGGGTGAGCACCACATGTTGCCAGCCCCAGCATTCCCCACCTCTGCTTCCACTGTCTGGCACCCAGACCACAGCGAGCACTCCCAAACCACCTGTGGCTTGATCATGAGATATTTCACCTTTTCAGCTAATTGAAGTTAAGAGGATAAAAACCCCTTTTGGTTTCCACTGAAGTTTCCAAAGCCCAGAGAGAGAAGAGCAAGAGTTAGCAGCGTGAGCTTTTTCCTGATGGTTTAAAAGACTCTTTCCTCATAAGCTGTGGCAGAGGAGAGCACATGGTAACATCTAAAAGTAGATGCAGTGCTATCCCAGGATGACTCAGATATTTAGTACACAGAAGATAATTTTCCAAATGCTACAAGCACTACATAAAAAGCCAAGCCCACGCTGCTCTCCATGTCAGGCTTTCCCTTGCTTAATCCCAGATAAAATCCCACAAAACCACTGGTTGGCTTAAAGGGCTGAGGTTGGTTAGGTTGGTGCCATGGGCTCTTTGGCCACCTGTTACCACAGCCAGGTGTGTCAATGACTCAGGCTGGTGGTGATACCTCAAACCTGGGAGCGCTGGCGGCAGGAGCTGATGTGCTCCCAACCTGCTCGCTGCAGGAGCAGTTGGGACATGTCCCTCTTCATCCAAGGGGAGCACTGCAGGTGATGGCCCAGCTGCAAATCTTGGAATGGGGTCAAGGAATGACTAAGGTGAGTGGAAAGAGTCAGAGGGAGTTTTCCTAGTGAGGTCACACATAGTTGCCTCACGCCCTGACCTCCAAGTGGGGAGAGGCAGGATTGATAGAGGAAACCAACGGGGGGGAATTTTTGAGGTGTGCAGAGAGATGCAAAGGGGATGAAACCAGCGTAAATGCATTATCCAGCTTGTCGAAAACAGCCTGCAGCCCTCCTGGCCCTGGGGCTGCCACCTTCTCATACATAAGACAGGTAAATTCACTCTCCTGCCTGCAGATTTTCCCACCCTCTCGTGCTGCTCAGCAGCTGACAGTGGGCTGAGCCCTCCACATACTGTGGGAGAGGATTCATGGAGTGCTAATACACACCAAACTTGCTTGCATTTGCCCATCACTATTCCAGAGGCACCAATTTTATCTTATTTTGAAGCAGGCTTCTATTTTCTTTCCAATGGTTGTGTTTCCCCTTCTAGCTGTGTGCTGTGTTCAGGCTGTGCCTGCTAAGACTCATCCCTCACTACAGTGACCCAACAATGGGACCAAACTTCCCGATGCCAGGGCTGGAAGGGGACAGCGCCAGCCGTGCTGGAGAAGCAGAGGTGAGCCTGAGGAAGTCAATCCTGTCCTAGAGCAGGAGCAGAGAGGGCTAAGATGTGCAGGGCAGCCCAGCCTGTGGGGCAGAGAATGTGGATGTCAGGAGTCCCTCTCTTCCCACAGGGTCTCACCTCATCCTCTGCCCTCATTTCTAACCCTTCTCAGTTTATAATTTCTGTTCCTTTCTAAGGAGCTTTCTAAGAGTGGGAAGTCTCCAAAACTGAGCAAAGAGAGGCACAGTAGGTGACATGTCCCAGATGGGGCCAGGGGGACACAGGGGAACTGAGTGGTGAGGACCAGGGAGCCCCATGATGGGTTGGTGTCACTTTGGCCAGATGAGGAGATGGATCAGGTGCTCTTGGGTTGAGTGGAGCTCATTCCACTGCTCTGCATCCAGATCTGGGTGAAACTCTGCCTCCTGAGCAGTTCTCATGCTTTTTTTAAAGAAATGAGCATTTTTACTTTCATGTTGACCAAAACCAGAATCTAACTGATAAATCCTTTCAATGAAACTGAAAACCTCCATGAAAAACATTGATGAAAAGGAAACAGTTTGGTTTGTCAATATAATCCTATTAAAGAAGCTTAAAAATATTTTGGCAGCCTAATGACCCTACAAGGGTTGCTGAAGGGTCCCCAGCTCAAAGCTCTGTCTGGCCTCAGGGTGCAGCAGGGGCTGGGGGGGTCACTCCCCACCCTCACCTGTCCAGCTGCCTGTGTTGGTCCTCAAAGGGCCTTTCTGTCCCCCTTGTAAAATGGCAGAGTTGGAACTAGATGGTCTTTAAGGTCCCTTCCAGCTCAGACTGTTCTGTGATTCTATGAAACAGGATGATCATTCCAGGTTCCACATTCCAAATGTGTTAGGATGTCTTTGGAGTAATCATGTTCCAAAAAAAGCAAATTATCGCTGCCTGCTGCTGAGTAAGTTGAGAATAGATGACAGAACCTCTTATCACCATCTCCCAGAGAAAACTCAATTATTCAGGAATATTCAATGCTCAACAAACTTGTTCAGACAATACTTTTGCACTGAGTCAACCTTTAAAAGGCAGCTAAAGAAATACTAGCATGAAATCGTCTTTTTTAACAAAAACTTGGATTTGGGTTCTTGTAGTAGTTACAGAGCACAATGCTGTAGTTTTTACTTCTTCCTAGTGTTTGCTTCCAAGCAAGTGTTGGGAGATCACTTGTTCTTCACAGGACAGATTGGTTTTGCCCTGAGAGGTTTAAAGGGTCACTTACAGGGGCAGCACTGACCTTTGCTCTCTGGTGACCAGTGATGGGATCTGAGGGAATGGCTGGAGCTGTCATGGGAGGTTTATGTTGCACGTTAGGAAAAGATCCCTCTCCCGGAGGGTGGTTGGCCATTAGAACAGGCTACCCAGGGCGATAGTCACAGCCACAAAGCTGAACCAGCACTCAAAGAGCATTTGGACAATGCTCTCAGGCACATGGTGGGATTTTGGCGTGGTCTGTGTGAGGCCAGGAGTTGGCCTTGATGATCCTTGAGAGTCCCTTCCAGCTCAGGATGTTCAATGATTCTGTTTGGTCAGACATTGTTTGGCTCCCCTGACCTTGCTCCCAAGGTACTTGGGCTCTAATGATCAGGTCTGGGCACTGCCTCCTCTTAGCGTGAATAAAATTAGAATATATTAGTAAACCTTCTGGTGCCCTTTAACTTAAAAGAATTTTCTCAGTAACAAAGCCATGGCCACAACTACAATCTCCATACACAACTCTCTCTATTTAGAACCATGAGCCCTTGACGTGTTATTGTCTGACTCAACAGGAGTCTTCCCTCAGCAACTCTTTGTTTGCCCTTGAAAAACAATTATACTTACACAATGTTTAGGGAAAGAGGGCAGAAAACCTGCAGTGTCTAAGTGACTAAGCAGCACTGGGGATCCCAGACCTCACAGTGCCATGTGGAGGTGGGGAGAATCGAGGTCCCCATTGAGGTGTCCTTTGTCACTGCTCCACCCTGGGCCATCCAGTGCACCAGGATCCTATGCTTGGTCTGGACATGGAGGAGCTCCAGTAGTGCAGTGACTTAGCTGTAACATGGGAGTAGAGCCAGGAGACTCCATCATTTTCCTACGGAAACACAAGGAATGATGACTTCCCAGCTATGGCTGTGAGGACACAAGCTCAGCAAGGATGGGTGTTGGGTGGTCAGCGCTGCTGAGCCTCAGGCATGCGGATTTCAGGGTGGTTTTGAGTGGAAAGTATAAGGCACCAGATGGAGTTCAGACTGGCTTGAGGGACTTGATGCAATGTCAGCTCAGCCTTGGTCAGATCACACAGATTCCCTGCTGCTGGTTTCTATTCCTGCCTCTCTCTACTTCCTTCTGTGATATTGCAGCTTGGCAGGTGGTTTATTGGACTTCTTTTGGTCTTCCCAGAAGCTAAGGTAAGAGCTCTTTAGCTGGGAAACTTGGGAGATAAGAATAGGAGTGTACATTCCCCACTCCATGACTCTGAACATGAACGGACAAACCAGCTGTGAGAATATCAACCCCAAGTTCTTCTTTCATGTGTTGTGTGCTGTCATGTCATGGAGGAACAACCTCGCCTGTGATTCAGCACCTCTTGTTTGCAGAGATCCCCTGCCCTTTGATACACCACATGTACTCACAGGGGAGTTACTAGTCTTTCACAGCTTGTGGTGCGGGCTGTCCCATGATCCTGCCTCTTCTCATGGCATGGAAATGAGCTGTCAAAATTTCCACCATGCTGATGATGTGGGTAGAGCTTAATCCCTGGGAGAGCTTAATCTCTGGGAGACCTTAATCCTTGCTGCATGGGATTGGTTGGTTTTGGTTCACTTGCCCTTTCCCAGGAGGCCACAGCTGCCTTTGCCCCCACTGCTGTGCCTGCAGGGGAAAGCTCTGGTGGTCAGTACTGGGGGCTTCACATGTAACTGCCAATATCTTCGTTAAAAATAAGCCTTGTTTGTGTCTAAGGAGCAAAATCTTTCCATATGGCAGGATACGCCTCAGTATCCCCCAGGTCCTCTTGTTCCCCTGGTAGAAAGCCTTTGGTCACAAAAACCAGCAAAAGCTCAGCATGTAGTTGAACTCAATGATCCTTGCTGGTCCCTCCCAACTCCTGACATTTAATGATTCTCTGAAATACTGAGTTGCCCATACACTCCTTTGCCTGTTACTGTTACAGGCAGTAAGGAGGTGCTGTGTGTAACACCAGTTTCTGGGAACAGCGAATTCCTTATTCCTCCTTATGACTGCCTTATAGAATGTTTTTATTCTTTGTGGGAGTCTGACTCAAAAAAGAAAAAAAATTCTAATGAAAATCTCCCATGAAATGGTATCAGATTCTTGGACTTCTGAGAACTGGCAGAGGAGTTCCTGGCTATGAACAGAACTGCGACACAACAGGAATAACTCCAGAGGTTTCTGTTTCAGGAAAATACTAACACTTAACTTTACAGTGAATTTAGTTTGCCCTCAGAGAAGTGCTTCTGGTATGTGCTGAATACAGATGGCTTAAGGCTACACGGGGTCAGAGGCTTGGATTAGTTCCTCCTAATGTTTAGCATGAAATGCATTCAGCTGAAGGATATACATTCAAATGATGGAGAATCACAGAACCCCAGAATTCCAGGCTGGGAGGGACCTCAAGGATCTAGTCCAACCTTTCTTGGCAAAAGCACAGCTCAAAGAAGATGGCCCAAGCAAAAAAGAACTACTACTCATGAGTTAGCAGTGTTGGTGAGAATACTATGTATTGGTCCAACAAAGGTTTTGTCCCAAGGAAAGGATCCTGTGTGTTCCTAAGTGAATGTATCCACTGCCTCACCTTCCCAGCTACCTTGGGTAACACATGGGAAAGGTGAGACTGCACAGACATTCTCAAGAAAGGATGTGAGGAATGTGGTATTCAAGAGGACACTCACAACAACATGGAAAATTTGAAACTCATTTAGCATCGGCAGCGTCAAGGAAAAAGTGAAACCGAGACGGAATGAGGAGATTCTTGCCTCCCGATTTTGTGTTTAAAAAGAATGTCAGGCAGAATTCCAGCCCTGCGTAGTTAACTGCTGATGTTCCTCCTCTCCTTGTTTCCCATTGATGAGCACCTCGTTTATGGGAAACCTTTAGGTAATGTTTTCCCTAGTGCTATTGAATATTGTCCATGTTTTCTGCACCAGATCTCTGTCATTTTCCATGAGGTCTGATTCTTTTTAGTGCCAATATGCTGCCTCACCAGGAATTTTAAGCATCCCCTTCTGACACAATGGGTGAAGGCTCATGATCAGATATGAGTTGTGCAGATGAAGTTATATGAGAGCAGACGCTACTGAGAGCTGGGACTAGATCCTCACGAGGCAGTTTGGGAATAAAAAAAGCTTGAGTGTGTGTAAAGAAATGAATGGAAACCCCCAGGAGTTGTCATGGATGCCGCTTTTACCAGAGGAGCAGAGAAACAACTCCCTTAGGGATTGCAGAAGTACAAAGAACAAAACCCAAGGGTAAACTTGCAGGAAATGCCCGAGGTCAAATAAACAATAACTGTGTTATCCACCAGGAATGTTTCACATGGGATTTCCAAGTGGGATAAAATTCCAGTGTAAAAAGCACCTGCTCCAGTTACTCTACAATCCATTGTAAGAGCTCAGCAGAGGGGAAAGGCTCATGGCACTTCACCATTGCCCCTTATCTCTTTGGAGAGAAATTTGAGGCAAATTCTAGTAGAAAACTGTGGCAGGAGGGAATTTTGAGAGGTCACCCAGCCTAGAACCTGTCTGCATGGCAGAGGCAATTCAGCCTGACTTCATTAATTGTCCAAATTGCTTTGAGGAAATCTATGACAAATACTCAGGAACCTGAAAACAACCCCAAAGCTGAAGGTAAACTCAGCCTGTGGTGCTGCTTTGGGTAAAAGCTGAGGAGCAGCAGCAGAGCCGGACATGGAGGCAGAATCCACTGTCCTTCATGTATGGACACTGCTGGCTGTGGCTGCCAGGAATTATCATCCACATTTTTTAATTTAGAGGCCTATTTGTCAAGTGCAGTGACAGTATCATTCCTTGCCTTTCTCTATATGTTCTCTCCTTGAACTAACACCATTTGCCAGGAGAGACATCCCAGGGTACTGTTAAAAATCCAGTGAAATGCCTAGATCAATCCAGAATCCTCCAAAAGTACTTTACAGCAGGTTTTCAGCTGAGCCTTACATTTTCAAACCTGCATTAATAGTTCAGTCAGCTAATCAAGAACATTCCTGGAAATCATGACTAACCCAACAATCGCACACACAGCTAAAACATCACTGCTGAGGACACATTCAAGATTGTGATCTGTATTATAACAGCAGATCCTTTGCCTAAACAAACTGCTTGATGTGCTGGTCGTGCCAGCAGTACACAAGAAGGATGATAAGGAAAAAGACTAAAAATAGCTCAGTTAGCAATAAAACCACCCTACAGCACTGGATATTAAGTCCACTTCTTTATGATGGCTTGATTTCAGTTTAGCAGGGTAGGGATGGCCAGGGGCACAGACCCCAAAGAGCATGTTTGCTCCACTTTCTGAGACAGATGTTAGCAGCCAGAGACTGGACTAAGATGCTGGACTTTGAAGCTGATTTGTCTTGGCATTTTCTGTGGTTCTGTGGGACGGGATGTCCTGGCAAGTGGGATGAGCTCTGACCTCAGCACCACTGCAACACACACCCTCAGCACACGTCACTGCTGCCTTGCACGAGGATGGGACAGGATTAGGTTGGACCAGCCAAAAATGCTGTAATTCAGTTACTCTGTGTCCTTCCAGAGTTCCCAATGAAGATGGAATTGCCAGACCACAGACAGCACTAGAACTCAAAGATTGACTGGTATTCTAAATGCTTTAGAAGTGGTTTTTAAGCTCTTGCCTCCTGCTGCTACCAGCTGATGAATGTTTGCATAGAAAATTCCAGATGGGTGAGGGAAATGTAATCATCTGCCAATGCTCAAATAAGGCAAGTGGGATCACTGCTGAGGTTATTAAACACTTACCTTTATCTCATGGACAGCACGTCAAAGGAAACAGGGATTGCAAAGTGCAGATCATCAAGCTGTTTCTCCTTGGGAAGATAAAGCAGCTCTTTAGGCAATTTCATTGCTGTGAACAGGCATGGGCAAAACAGGTCCAAGGCAAATATATCAAAAATCTGGAAAACTGACTAAATTGGAACTACTCAGAAATATTCTTGCTTTGAGATCTGGCAGGAGGGTCACTTGAAAAAAAGAAAAGCATTTTAAATAAGTCTGTGCTTTCTGTAAGTATGAAATGTGATAAATTATTAAATTTCTGATCAACATATAAAAGATTGTCCCATCTGTTCTGGTAGCTCACTTTGAATTAAAGTGAACTTTCCATTGCTGGTTTCAGAGAAATCCTCCCTGATTTGTTGTGGCCAGAGCACACTCATACATACCTATCTCAGCTTGGGCATGTCTCTGGGAAAAGAACTCTCCCCTGCCTGAAATCTTGGAATCCTGAGGTCAAAATATTTGGTTTAAGACCTCCTGCTGATACGGGCCACAAAGCATTCTGTGTCTAGAAGCTGTTTTTTCCTTTCTGGTCTCTCAGGGAAAAGAGAGAGCAAGAGATCTGAGAATAGCAAGAGAAAATCTTGGAAAACCCCTTGTGTCCCACAGAGCAGACATTTCAAGCTACTTGACTAAAGTGTTTTGACTCTCAGCAAGATACTTTTGTTTATTAGTTACTGTTTCACAGCTTCGGTTTGATTGTCAATACCAACTCTGCCAACCAAAACAGCCAGGGCCACAAAGTCACCTTGAGAACACTCAGGCTTTCCAAGTGTTTTCTCCAAGAGCCCAGTGAGAGAGATGCTCCTGATAATCAATGGCCATTAGTTCTCCAAAACTTCAGTAGTCTTGAAAATCTCTGCTCTAAATCATACGCAGTACCCAGAAAAAGGTGGGTGATTTCCAAGCAATCCTCCACATTCACAGAGCACATGAGAAAAATGACTTGGTCACTAAGGCTCTGAAGGAGCCTTACTTCTCTTATTGAGAAGCAAGATTCTGCTCTTCAGTTTGCAATTATTTCCACTGACTTCATGAGCTTAATGACGCAGCCTAGCTGTCCTTCTGCTTTGACCCAAATGTGAGCGAATGAATGATGTTCTCTCTCAAAAAAACATCTGCAATGAGTTGCACACAGAAAATTCAGCAAAAAGTTCTTTGACAGATCCTAACTAACAGCCTTTAAACAAATACTACTGACTGGCTCAAGTACAGTGGGATTAACAGCCCCCTCATTATGTCAGCAAACAGCACAGAACTTTCACCAGTGCCAGGAGTAAATAAAACAGAGGAGGAGCAACATCCATTGCCAAACCACCATGAAAATCACATAAAAACTCATATTCGGGGAAATGATAATGATATATCAGCACCTCTGACTGAGTAGGTGATGCAAGAACTGAGCACTGTTTGTCTTTTGAGTGCTGCCTTTCTGTTTTTCTTACATTTCAAAGATAATCTAAGCACTGCTATTTCCCAAATACCACTTGTTTCAGCCAGGGAAGTTCAAATAAGTAGGAAGCTTTATTGCATACTGACTTCTCCCTGCCTAGAGGTTGTTTTCAGCTTGGAAAGATCACAGAGAGGGCCTTGATTCACTCCAGTTACAGAAGATCCCAATAACTCTTAGGATTAAAGAGAATGCACAGAGACTGGCAGTCAGAGCAAGGCAGTGCTTCTGGAATCCATGTCCTGGTAGGAATATCCATTTCAACCAGAGCAGGTGGATTTGATGAGGTCTTTTCCAACCTTAACAATTCCATGATCCTATGACCACTGTGCAGTTGCTGGTTTCCACATCTGCTTTTACTACAGGCCAAAGTTACAAATCAACACCCCAATTGAAAATCAAGTTCCAATCAACACTGTCTCTCCCCGCTACACAAACAGCAGCATAACAGGGCCAGTAACACCCTGCAAGAACATGGGGCTGGAGCAGCAAGGGATCTTCTCAGTTAGGAGGGACAGCCATTCCCCAGGCGGTTCCTCCCCTTCCACATTCACCTATACATTTGCTTCAGAAGCTCCTTCATGCCACCGGCCTCAAGCCTGTTACACTAACAAATCAGGAATCACAAAGTAAGATAGTAGAAAATTAAGTCCTTTGCACCAGCAACAATGTGTAGGTTGCTACATAGGATGCTCTCAGGCCAATGACAATACTTAATGTAAGAGATTCCCACCCCCCACCCAGTTGGAATCCTTGGCTCAACTTGTTTTCAGACATAGAAAGAGAATATTTGTCTCCGAACTTAGGAAAGAATCAGGTGTAATAGGAATCCAGTGGATCACCTTCTTTAAAGGGAACACAAAAAAGTGTGTGGAAAGAGAGTGTCCATTCCTTGGCAGGCTCAGAATTCCTACGTGATGTCCTTCTTTCTTGGGGGGCGGTGGATGTTCCTCACCACGCACTTCACCATCCACTCGATTCCTTCGTTCACCCCTTTGCTACGGAAATAAGCAGGCAAGATTTTAAAATAAACCAACAAGAAGCAACCAAGAACAGAAACATGGATCATATAGGCCCTTACAAGAGGAAGGGAAGGGCTCTACCCACCCCAGTTATTTGCTGGCATTTCTCATGTAGGCAGATAACAGGAATCTGATTTCTTTTAGCTCAGCAATATATACCTCCATCCTTTATTTTTCTGGTGTCTGTAAAAGTCTACACCCAACTTAGTCACCAACTCTGTGGAAATCTTGGGATGAACAAGCATCAAACCCACCTGACAGCTGGTTTGAGGTTATTTTTCCACTAACCTCACACTAGATGTATAAGGTCTTGCAATCCTGCAAGCTTACAAGCTTTCTGTAACCATCTGTGCTGGGGCTGCCAAGCAAGTCATCACCAGCTCCCCAGCCATGACTTCCAGGAGTTATTTATTCTTTTAGTGCAAGCTCAAACTGGAATTTTGAAAGGAAATTCCACACAGATGAAAACTAGAAATGTTTGTACCAAAAAACACAATTGAAAAGGTTGTTTTTCATAAGGTGATTATCTAATACTTCTCTTCTAGTCAGTGCTTGAACATTTTCCTTGTCGCCACTCATCTGCTTAATGGTATGTGATTTGTAGCAATGCAAACAGCAGATTTTTTTCACAGTTCAAGTAGTTTTTGTTATCTGTTGCAGTAGCTTGTATAACATAGATTTCTTGCTAAATTTATAAAAGAAAAAAATTCAAAGCTCTGTATTCAGCCCAGGCAGTAATTCAGCCAGGACTGTTTCCACTGCCTGGAACAAAACTTCTGACTTATGCCAAGTATCACTTTTCACTTAAAGAACTGAAAGCACAAAGAACCAAAGTATCACAAGACTCGATACACAAAAATGATGCTGAGATATCATGAATCCAGTGGATTAGTCAACATCGTGGCATGCAGCTGTGTAAGCCCTAATTTGGGTCTGTTTCAGTCATCAAATTTTAAACCACAGGCATCCCCCATGTAAGAGGGCTCTTGGGGACTGTTATATCATCCCCATCACAAAGCTCTGCACGCCAAAGAATATTAAAGTAGAAGCTTAATTACAGCAGCAGCAGTGGACCACCACCCATTTCTCCAGAAGAGGCATCAACAGCTGCATTTCCAACTGACTTCTACCCTGAAAGTCTGGAGCTGCAGCAAACCAGCATCTTCAAGGATTATTGTGTAAGGAGAAGGGATGATCCAGGACAATAAACACGCCTCCAAGTCCAGCTGCTCTCAGCCAGCAGTACATTTCCACTGTGTTTCACAGGCAGGATTTACAGATGAAGTTATTGAGCTGGTGCAAGTCCAAGGTTCTTGAACAGGTGTCTGTAAGTGCTGGAAGGAAGTACAGCTCCCTTTCAAGGCTTAAGAAACCCTGCAGTGCTGCTCTGTGTGTGACACCCCACAGCTGCTCAGTCAATCAATTCTCAGTCTACCCCTTTTCATACTCACCCAGTCAGGGCTGAGCAGGCTTGTGTCAGGCAGTCTCTCTTGCCAATTTTGTTAATGCAGTCACTAAATGCTGTCTTGATGTCAGGTATTGACAGACAAGTCTGCAAAGGGAACCAAAGAAGAGCTTGTTTGTGCTACAAGACATAGCGACCTTCTTCCACAATGAATCCTACCATGTCTGCAGTCCTGCTTCAGTCAGGATGGCAACACTTTGAGGTTAATCCCCCTAACCCACCAACAGAGCAAATTCACCTCTTTGCATTCCAAAGAAATGGACATAATCTTTTTTCGCCAAAGAGAATGCTGCTTGCTGACAGTACACATACACTGCCTCACCTCCCTGAGCCTTAATTTGTACATTTCTATGCAAATAGTCCTGAAATTGAGCACAACCTGCTGCCTCTAAAGATATCCCCTCTGAGCTGCTCAACTGTCACACACAGCTTGTATTTATCAGGACACTACAAGAGCTTTACTACTGATAAAGCCTTTTTAAACAATGTCCCTGCCACAAGCCCAGATGACTCTCTGCCAGCACCCTGGGCACTCTCACAAAACAGCCTGTGATTTTTCCTCACTTCTCAGCACATTCCTTGGCATTACAGCCAAGTCCCACCAGCACTCATCGGTTTGCATTCAGAGAGGACACTGGCAGCACTGAATGCAGCACGTTTCCTGATGCCTGATGTCACTGTGCTCCTGACCCCCAGCAGGTCTTGAACTTCTGTGAGGCTGCCAGGAGGCTGCTCAGAACACCACCACAGTAAACCAGTGGATTACTTTCCAGACACAAATCATGGTGTCACAATAAAAATCTTACTCTTAAAGCTACAACAAAAGCAAACCTGCCCAACTGAAGTCTGGACTTGCACCTCCCTGAGCACCCAGTCCTCATTTTTTCCTCAGAAGCCTTGGACAAGCCATTTAAGCACCTCAGCTGGCCACAGGCCCACCCTTCCTCCTCCCTGCAAAGACATTTTGGACCTTCAACAAGGCTCAACTACGTATTTTGAACATTCAGTGAGGCCCACATATGTGTTTTGGACAAATGTTTACAAAAATACCAAAACCCTTGGCATGGGACCCTTCCTTGTGAGTCCTGAGGATTGGACAAGTGGACATAAACTCTGAGAGAACAAAAATGTGAAAATTAGTGTTAACAGTCATCCATTCGCAAAACACTGATCCCGGAGGAATTAAATACAGGAAATTTTTGTAGACAACAAAAGTAAGCAGGTTTCATTGCTTATAAATAGGAAAGGATCTTAAGAAATTGCTTGCAAGGAGTTTAACAACACCCAACTCACCCAGTGCCCTTGACTCCATTAATTGCACAACTTTTGATGACTGCACTTTCTTATGACCTTAGAGGCATTTTAAACTTGCCCTTTCAATCACTGATCTGGAAACTGTATCCAAAAATGTTAGTGACATCATTTCACTGAAGCCTCAACAATTTAGTTCCGGATTTTTGACAAACGCGCAGTTCAGACAGATGAGCTGTCAGCCACAGGGTAAATAGTTAATTCAAAAAAAACAACAACAGTTACTAACTTCAGAGGGAGTGAAACTGGACTTCAGAGCTGGAATGCATACCAGTAGGTCTGGAAGATGGGCAAGAGATTACAACCAACCAACTATTCTCCACTGGTTTGTAAAAGCTGTTCCCTTAGCCTGGTATGGTGTCCACTGCCCAGTAAGAAAGGCAGGTCCAAATGCTTCCTGGTTTAACCCAAAGCTCTGGACAAGTCAATTACCCAACAAGTGGGAAGGAGAAAGAGCTGCATGTCAGTAATTTGAACCATTCTTCATGTCTTTGGTTTTTTTCAGTCAATGAGACTTGGCACCAGGATGGTTAAATCTCAAGGCAGCTGAAATTGAGCAAATGTTTCTTGAAATGTACTTTAAGCTTCTTAGAGTTTAATATCATTGTATAATGATATACTTCTGAGTATATCCATTTCTTCTTCTTCTGAGTCTACCCTTTCCTTCTCCTTTTCTCAATGATGATACATTTTAAAATATTTTAAAACAAATCAGATAAAGTGTTCAAGATACGAAGTAACAACAGAGAGCACAGTCATGCTGTCCGTGATTCCTTAACTTCTACTTGCACGGGTAGCAAAGCGATCAGGCAGTGAACTTCCCAACACCATCAGCAGAGCAGGACACCTGCACATATCCAGCAGCACAGAGAATCCACATCCTTCACCTTGCCCATCCTTGAAGCCTTTAAGAGCCCACTTTTCTCAGTGCAGCTCACAATTATAGCCATTTTTATCTCCCAGTATAAACCACTGTCATAACTTCCCTTTCCTACCTTCTGGTAGAGCCATGGCCTGCCCCACCTTCCACAGAGCTGCCCAGCCACGGCTCTCTATGGAAATCTACATCAGAAAGAGTTTTGCTTTTGAGGAGACTTTGCACCATTCACATTGTCACAGCAGGATGTCATTGCATCACCAATCCTGTTTTGAGGAACATCATCTATCCCTTGGGATGAAGTAGAGTAGCACAGCAGAGGGGATAACACCAAACTATCAATGCCTTGACTTAGAGTTGCAGGGAAGGCCATGAACTGGAATCTCATGTGACAGCAGAGGATGAAGTAGATTATCCATCACGTCACCATCTGAGCTTCTCACGCTCATGGAAAATGTCAGCTGTGGCTTCCAAGTTCCCCTTCTCCTCAGCCACACTACAAAGTATTTGTTTACAGATGTGTTTTGTTTCTCAGCTGCAAACACATACCCCAAGGGCAAAGAAGGGAAGCTGGATCTGTGATCACATCAACAGTGCTGCATTATAACAACACAATCCACAGTGACCTTTCAGGAATGATGGTATCTCTCAGCCAGTTCACAGGAACCTTACACACAACACATGACGAATCAGATCTCCATCTCAGCTTCCCCAAAATAACACACTGTAAAACATATTTTGACAAAGGTTCCTCCAGGCATTATCCAGCCAGGACTGAACCAAATTCCTCCTATGAGAGGTTCAGAATAGCATTACCCAAAGTAAGACTCAGCAATGGCATACCTAAAAATCTATCAAGCAGCAAGGCAAGTTTAAGCCAAAAAAAAGTTTAACTGTAAAATTTTTATCCATTCACCAAATCCACTGCAGCAAAGACAATGCTGCTGCCTGGTCTCCTGTCAGGATAAAACTGGAAGCATGGATAAAACCTCAAGTATAGGCTCTTCAGCCATCTCAAGAGTAATCAACCATCAGAATGGAACTAAAAGAGAAACAACAGCAAGGTGGATTGCCTAAATAAAACTATTTCACAAGAAGTCTGGCTCACCCGACCTATGCTGTGGGCTTTTTATGAGTTTGTTTTAAATGAAAACTTAAGCTTGTCTAAATTTAAACAAGGAATAGTATAGCCTCAATTTAAACCAGCTTATTTAAATTAAAACTAATTTTACGGGGAAGCTGTGGTAGGTTTTCAGTTGGAAACTGGAATGGCTTTCATGCAGAAGGTCCCTTTTCTAACAGCTGTGTGGAAATGAGTATTCTGCTACTCACCACGACTCCTGGCATTTTCCAAAGGCGTGAGGAGGCTTTTCAACATTCTGGCGATTTCAAATTAAATTTCCAAAATTTATCTTTAGAGGAGGATGGCAAAACTTCCTCCCAGACATGGGACATCATTCAGCACCCAGGAATTTTCAGACTGTTACATTTCAGATGCTGTTTTGACGGGTCATGTTTTTCCAGTATTTTGAATAGCGCTGCATAACGAACCATTCTATCCTCAAATTGTGACAGTTCATTGTAAAGCTTAGAAATATATACCTTATGCAAACCTTTAAACAGCATTCATATCAAAACAGCAAATATCCATTCTTATTTTGCAGTTTTTTCTGCAATAAGCCATATTTTCAGAAGTAGCATTTTGAGCTGAAAAGGAGTTCACAGGAATTAGTAGATATTAGATATTTTATTTTCCCTACAGAGAAATAGCTCCTTTAAAAACCCCATAAAACTTCTTCCTCCAATGCACATTTGACTCAGAAATAATCCAGTTTTGAAGGCCCTGCTGAACACAGAGCACTCTCCTGATAAAATATCACGTTCAGTATTGTGACAATATTAGAATTGGTGTTTTGCAGTGACTATTTCATCCCCTGGAATGACCGAATACCACTCATGCTTGGCAGTGGTGAGAGAACACAATGTACCCTGGGGTTCACAGCAGAATTCTTAACACCTTATGCAATTTCAGGTTGCATCACCACTTTTGTTATCTTAATAACAGAAAGTAAACTTAAAAAACTAACAAACTATGCCAGATGTACTATTTCTGATGTATTTAATCACAAACCTTCTGCTGGCCTCTATAGTCATCCTCATCAAGAATTATACTTCATCTCCAAATACCAGCAAGGTGAAGGTATCACTTATCCTCCCTTATCATAGTTCAGGACAGAGGGATGCTGATGAGAATTCTCTACTACAGTTTTATGTCTGGAGATCCAGAGCAGAAAAATCTCTATCAGTGCTAATTATCAGTTTTATTCTAGAGGTCTTCCATTCTGCTAAATCAGAGGAAGAGAAACAGGCTACTGAGTTTTCCCAACCTTAAGTGAACCTCAGTATTACCGAAAAATAAGCTATAATCCCCTTGGTGATTTGTTAATAGCATTGATGTCTCTTTGCTCAGTCCATATCCAAGATCATTCTGCAGGAGTGGACCTCTAAATATCCAGTTTAGGGATTTCTTACAAATAGGCAAACCTCCAGTGACTTTAGCTTTGCTAAGCTCTTGTTGCAGCTCTACAACTGCATGAAGGCACTAACTCTGTGGTCTCATCTTGGACCCTGCAGAGGGGACAAGAAGTCAGATGAAAGCCTGTTTCAAATACCTCTTTCATTTAAAGAAGTCCAGCTGTGCAATTATTTGTCTTTATTCTGGCTAGAGTGTCAGAAGAGCCAGTGTCTGCAGCCTGTAACAAAATATGTATATACAGCCACAAGGGAAACTGGAACAGCTTTCCAGGTCACTGCTTGGAACTTATTCTCAACAGGTCGAGGCAAGAGTGCAGGCTGCTCCCTGCAGAAAAGCTAGGGGGTTGCACGGAAATACCAGAGTCAGTTATTCTGGTTTCCACAGAAAAAAGACAAACCATTTCCCCGTATTCCAGAGAGCACAGCAAATTCAGAACCGTGAATCAGGAGTTCTGTCTTGATCTCATGCTTTTACATGGAACTATATTTCTCTTATTTCTAAGACTAGGTAAACTGGATCATCTCAAAAACCAATTTGTGTTGTACTCATGAGGTATAACCAAATCCCCCCACTAGAGCCAAGGGATTTCTATGGAAGTCTCACGTATTTCCCGCAAGTGCAATCGCTCGGACAAGTGTAAAGTCCAGAGAAGAACCTGGGAAGTATTTGCATACTTTGGAACAGACACTGATCGCAGCTGCCAGGGCTGGTGCTGCAAATCCTACTGGAAGCCTCTGGCTCCATCTAGAGACGATCACTGGAGCTGCAGTCCTGGAATTCCAGGTACAGCGCAGGGGGAAAAGAGGAAAACACGACCACTTTAGGCACTCTCTTCTCTTTTTCCCGTGCTGGGGGAGATAAGGATGGCCCGGGATGTGTGACCTAAACAGTGCACCACCCACGAACTGTCAAACCCAAACCAAGAGCCTTACAATTCTGAATATGCCAGAAAGAATTCAAATTATATTATCAGAAAAGAGCATTCCTTGCCATTCACTGACGTCACTGACGGAATGCTCTACAACAAACATGTGTCTTATTGAACAGATCTTATCCAGTTATGGGGAAAGGATGATTTGCTTCACATACATCTGTTGTGCTGTTCCTGGGTTTTAAAAGAGCAGCATAAACAAAGTGCACTAAACATGTTTTTTTTCTGAATAAACAGGAAAAAACAGTATCAATATACCCAGTCACTGTATAAGAAAGACCCACCATAGCTATGCAGTTTGCTTTGTTTACATAAAGAGTTCAAAACTATGTGCCTGCAGGAAGCTCATTCATGGCACTGGAAAAGGGTTGGAGGAGAAAGGAAAAAAATGCAACTAAATTCAAAGGAATTCTTTCCAGTGGTGAGACAGTGCCATTGGACCGACTCTGGAATGTGGAAAAAATTTAACATGAATGCAGAGTTCACCTTTCTAAGGATTATTTGCTCATTTATGTAAATCTGCCTTATTTTACCTCTACATCCTGCTTGTTGGCCAACACTAGAATGGGGACCCCTTCCAGAGCTTCGCTGGTAATCATCTTCTCTACAAAGGACAGAAACAAAACCAGGTTTAGCCAGTTCTGGAAGTTGTACAAATGCCTGGCACAGATTACCTAGACACAGTGATGAAGCCAGAGGCTCCTTCTTGCATTAATTTGATACGACCCTTCAGGTCTATTTTGTTCTCAGTGTACTTACCAAAAGCTCTTTTGGACTCAGAGAGCCTCTCCTCATCAGTGGAGTCAATAACATAGATCACACCATGAGATTCAGCATAGTACTGTAAGGAGAACACAGATGTTTCCATCAATTCACTAGGATCACTTGTTCCTCTTCCTGATTTTACTTTAACTTGGTACATTTTTGGTACATGGGGAGGAGATCAACCAGCCAGAGCCAGTTGTATTCAGAGTGTGCCTGGAGGCACACAGCATGGTGTGTTCTGTTTGTAGCTCTGATCAACACACCAGGTGAAAAACCTCACCTGTGTCTTCCCAAAGCTTATCTCTATGGCACAACCCCAGATCTGGGTGGGTAATTGCTCTCTGTAACCAATAATGCAAATATTAAGCACAGAAATAGTGGAATCTCTGGGAAATTGTTAATGCTAACTACTGAGGTTATCAATAAGCCTGTGTGATTAACAAATGATCATAGTGGTTCAGTTCTAAGAGACAAAACCACTTCTGAAAGAAATCATGGAATCACAGAATGGTTTGTGTTGGAAAGGGCCAACCATCTCATTCCAACACCCTGCCATGGGCAGAGACACTTTCCACTACATCAGGCTGATCAGAGCTCCATCTAACCTGGCTTTGAACACTTCCAGGGACGAAGCAGCCACAGCTTCTCTGGGCAACTTGCATAAATCAAATAAAACAAAACCACATCTCTAACCTTGTCCCAAAGTGACTGCAGTTCCTCCTGCCCGCCAAGATCCCAGAACATCAGCCGAGTTTTGCCAACATCAATGGTTCCAACTAGAGAGAAGAAGGAAAGAACATTCCAATGAAAACTACAAGTGCTGTAAAGCACAGACATCTGCTCATCCCACTCAGAAATCTGGGGTGGGACAGGCTTGTAGGGGAACAAATCACAGGCAGTGGCTACTTGCAACAACAGAGCAAAACCTGCAGAGTGATCACAAATCTAGAGCAGTAGCAGTGCAAATAATTCCAGAATTGGGCCAAGGAATGAACTCCATGGAAATACAGTGTGAGGAAAGCACTGAAATAGGATAGCTGGAGTTCTAATACTTCAAGAGTTTTTCCTCCTAAGATAAGAAAGCCTATTTTCTTCTCTACAAAAAGACCAGGGCAGTTGGGAGATACAACCTCTGATTCCAGGAACTATTCTGCCCTTCTGAATTCTCAAATATTTCAAACAAAAAACAGCTGCTGTGTAACCGTGCAGGAAAGCTGAAAAAATTCCACATGGATTTACTTACTGTTTAAGCCTACAGTGGTTGTGATTTTGGACAAACTCATCCCTTTGTAGTTCTTGTTAAATCGGGTTTTAGTTTGTTCAAGGAAGGTCTGAAAAGGAATAAGACAAAGTATTTACTGCCAAACATTTTACTGGCTGGGGTAATCCTACCCCAAACTTGCCTTTTCATTTCTGCACAACCCTGCTAGAGCAGATACTGCCCTACCTAATTTTGGACAAACCACTCTTCTTGCTCCCTATTTTAGCAGGGAAAGAAGGGATCATAGGTGATTATGGAATTACCAAAGCCTCAGCCACATCCCTGAAAGCTTGTGCTAAATTTAAGTAATGGGATAAAGTTGATTGTTTGGTATGACATCACTGAAATAACTCAGGACAGAGCTGAAGAAAGACTGACCCTTGTTGGAAGATTTATCCCTGGAGAATGTTTAGGATTGCATGTGCCCTCCATGGGGTGATAAACAGCACTTACAGTTTTACCAGCATTGTCCAAACCCAGGATCAGGACACAGTACTCATCCCTCTGGAACATGTATTTATAGAGCCCCGACAGCAACGTATACATCCTGCTCCTGCAACAAATGCCAGGAAATCATTAACAAACAAGTCATTCCCAAAAGCCTCTCATGCCACGGCGCAAGTTCTTCCCAACACCAGACAAATAAATGATGTTACTCTTTTATCAGGAACTCTCATATTTAGGCAATCCCAGGAAAAAATCACAGACCTAAGAGAGATCATGACAATTGCTCAAGATCAAATTTGGGGTTTAAAGGGGAGCTGAGGAAGGGCTTGAACACCTCTTGCAGTACATGGAAGACTCACGGAAACTGAAGTGAACTTCGTATAAATACAAAGAACAGGTTTTTTGAGCAAGATTCTACAGAAGCTCACACCTGGGTCTTTTGGCGCTGGATTTGCACACACAAAGCAGATCAGCTTTGCTGGGATGCAGGAAGCACTGGCACCAAGTGCTGCAGCTGACTCACATGCCATTGCAACAACTCTTCTGTTCAAACACAGATAAAGGGAACCTCAAGGCAGAGCCTTTTGGAGGCAGCTGTCTCTAAGGAAGTGCGTGGTTAAATAACCACTTTGAACTCAAATACTATTACCTAAAGGGAAATAAAAGTATTCCAAAGCAGGAATCGGGGGTTTTACAGTAAGGGAGGACAGGACACCCAAGGGTAGGGGCTTCAATCCCCCAGGTACCGGGGTGACCCTTCGCCTCCAGCTCTGCGAGAGCAGGGGGCTCCTGCCGTCCCCCGGGGGAGCAGCCGGGCCACTGGCTGGAGGCAACCACGGCCCGCTCTCCTTTCGGGACAGCGACTGATCCCGGGCGCGCACGACCGCCGGCCTGCTACTCCCTGACCCAGGAGATCCTCCCGGACACAGGAAATCCCTCCAGATCCAGAAAATGCGGGAGATGCGGCCCTTTCCTTCCCTGCCACAGCCAGTGACGAGTGAAGGAGAACACCGGCCCTACCGCGTAGCCCAGTGCCACGTCCCAGCGACAGGTTCCGGCTCAGCAGGCCCGCCCCAAGTTCCCGAGCGCAGCGGGCGAGGAAAAGAGCCCCGAGCCCGAGGCCCGTGGCCCCTCACCTGGTCCTGGTGCCGGTGTCAGCGTTGGAGCCCGAGCCACCTCTTACGACTCCCCAGCGCCACCGGCCGCCGCCATTCTACGCTCGGGGCTCTGGGAAATGTAGTCCTGTCGCAGCAGCGATAGCCGCGCATGGGTGGTCTCTGGACTACAACTCCCAGAATGCCCAGCGCCTCCGGCCTCCCGGGGACACCGAGGGCTGAGCGGGTGACGCGTTGGCGAGCGTAGCCGGAAGTGGGGGCGCTGCGGCCGGAAGAGGGCGTGTCATGGCTGGTGTCATGGAGGCGGCTCACAGGGGCCGAGGTGGCTGAGGGCGCAGTGGGGCTACCGAGGAAGCGGTGGTGGCTTGGGGAGGTGCTGCAGCCCTAGGGCTGAGGGAGCGTCCAGGCTGCGGGAGGAGCGGTGCCGTGCGCGGGCCCGGTGGGCTAGAGTGGACTCCGTGGTGGGGGAGGGCAGGGCCAGGCCCCACCTCTCCTCGGACTTTCCCGTCACCTGTTGCCGCCAGTTTCCAGCAGGAACATCGCCCTGGTGATTTCCGAGGGAAAGAGCGGGACGGCGGGTAGATGTCGCTTCTGCGGGCGAGGACTTGTTACCCAAAAGTGCTTGAGTAAACTCTGAATGTGTGTGGAGTTCGCGGAGAGGACGCGGGCAAAACCGCCTTTCTTGTGCTGATAATGGATGAAGAGAGTCTGGAAGCAGCGATCCAGACCTACAATGCCCAGCTGGAGCAGGTGGAGCTGGCGCTGGGGGCGGGCCAGGACCCATCGCAGCAGTCGGACCTGATCCAGCTGCAGGAGGATTTGAAGCAGCTGATAGAACTGACCGAGTCCAGCCTGGTGGCTGTGAAAAAGAGCAAACTTCTGGCCACTTTGGACACAGATGCCTCCTCCTCCTCCTCCCCAGCGGGTCTCCCAGGGCGGGATTCCCATCTGGAGAGTTCTGCCCAAGATGAGGAATACGCTGCTTTTAAGGAAGCCATTGCTGGGCTTGGAACAGATGAGGAGCCTCCACCTGATAACAACGAGATCTCCTCGGAGAGAGAGGGAGAAACTGGGGATAAAATCAAATCAAAGTGCAGTGAAGAGGAGGAGGAGTCTGAGAGAGAGGAGGAGGAGGAGGAATTGAGTGGGATGAAGGTTAAAGCCCCATACTACAGCTCCTGGGGGACCCTGGAGTACCACAATGCCATGATTGTGGGGACAGAGGAGCTGGAGGATGGCAGTGCAGGGGTCAGGGTGCTCTATCTGTACCCAACCCACAAGTCCCTGAAGCCATGCCCGTTCTTCCTGGATGACAAATGCAGATTTAAGGAGAACTGTCGGTAAAGAGAGAGGGGTGGGAGGGGCCTTGTCATTCAGAGGGATAAATCTCCTCCCAAAGTGCCCCATGTGGCTTTCTCACCCGGACAAACTGTGCCTTAATGTTTTTAAAGTGCACTGTGGCGAGCAGTGGCATCAGTTTGGTCATTTTCTTTAGCTCATGCACAGATGAAGTGGAACATCCTGTGGGAAAGCTGCCAGAGATGTTACATAACCAAGTGGATAAATTAACAGCTGATGGAGTATTTTAAAATAAAACACCCAAGTCTGTGTGTATTGAACACATTCCAGTTGCACAGGGAGGTTGTATAGACTCCATTTTTGGGGATCCTCACCAGGATCAGCCTGAGTGGTCTGTGAAGGTGCTGGCTTGGGGCCGTGCCTGTCTCTGATCCTGTTTATCCCCAAAGCCATGAACTTTTTAACTGGATGTGTCATTAACAAGGAAGTTTAATTCTCTGGGGTGGGATGCATTCTTTGTTCCACGATGTAAATAACGTGTTTGAGGTGAAACGTGAACGACTTAATTGCATCAGCACGTGGTCCTACTTCCCCAATTCTGGTGAAGGTTCATCACCGCTGGCACTCGTGTGCATTTCCTTTGAGGAGGGAAGGGATTTTCATTTGAAAACTCCTGTTCCTGCTTCCCTGCAGGTTTTCCCATGGTCAGGTGGTGTCCGTGGAGGAGCTCCAGCCGTTCCAGGAGCCTGACCTGAGCAGTCTCGGGGTGGGCTCAGCCTGCCTGGCCAAGCACAGTGATGGGATCTGGTACACAGCCAAAATCACTGGTGAGGGGGACCAGGGGCTTTCCCGGGGTCCAGGGGGAAGGTGGAGGCTGAGGTTTATGTGGATCTAAAACTCAGCTGTTGTGGTTCATGTCAGAAGAACGTAAACTATGTGGCGGCAGCCCTGAACTCAAAATCTTGACATAGCTGAGGAAACAGTCTGAGTTTTGTCAGGCTAGAGGAGGGAATTGCCTGGGAAACAGGGGATATAAAGAGCAGGAATGTGAAAAGGAAATGACTACGAGGTCATTAACTGCTCCAGGGAAGAGGGAGGTACTGCAGGAATTTACATGTATATTAGGTGAGAATTGCAATAATCTGCTCTTGTTTAAACAAAAACTAGGGGAGCTGGCCCTGCCCAGCAGCTGCTGATACAGGCTTCCCTACATCCTGGGAAGGGTTAGTCTCTCTTTCCATCTTTCTTTTAACTGTTATTAAGTCAGAAGGGAGCAAGTCTAACTTCTTTTTAATTCCATTTCTCAACAGCCCATTTTTCTTAATTTGTAGTGATAAACCTGTGGGTATCAACACAGGCATTGTGGAAATAGCTTTTCATTGCAGTAGGTGCTTCTCCTTCCCAGACAGAAATAAAAATCACAAATTAAACCCAGAATGTTCCTTGGGCCTCCCCCCTGTCCAGTGACGTTCTGCTGGAGCTGACTGTGGTTTAACCCCCTGTGTGCTGGGCACTGACTGGAGCTCCTGTCCTTGCTGTTTCCTCTGTAGATGTGGACAGTGGTTACTACACGGTGAAGTTTGACTCCCTGCTCCTCAAGGAGGCCGTGGTGGAAGGGGACAGTGTCATTCCCCCCCTGAGAAGTGAAGATGCTGCTGAATCTGATGAGTCTGATAGGGACAGTGTGGATGATTCTGGTTATGCCAAAGGTAAGGGAGTGGGGAGGGTGTGAACAAAAGTAACTTGGGATTTTGTCCTGCCTTTCTCTGGGACTGGCTGACTGTCCTAGAGCTCTCACTGTGAGTGTCTCACCTCTGATGAAAGAGTAGTTGATCTCTTTATGTGTTCCTGAAAGATTGAGAACAGTAATTGGCTGTTATGCTATAACTGCAAACTAAAATCCTTGTTTTATGCAAATCCCTGAGCTAATGAAGGCTGGAGGTTTCCATGGGAACTTCCCACATGTGGAAGAAGAGCATGTCATATTTTAGATATCCAAGCTCTGAGCCTGTTTCTTATATGTTTGGCTGAGCTGAGTTAGTAAGTGAATCAGATTTTCTCATCCCTGGGAGCTCCATGACCCAGGAGTGTGAGACCCAGGGAAATGGGAGTGTTGGGTCCTTCCAGTGCCTCGATGAGGCTGCAGGATCAGCCATGCCCTGTTTTACTGCTGAAAGGTGACACAGAGGATGCCCAAGTGACTTCTTGGAAGCTGCACAGGCAACTCTGTCCCTCTGGTGGTGCCACAGCTGCATCACAGGGACAAAGTCGTGTCCTAGAGCTCTTTACATTTAACCTGACAGATTATTGGATCCTAACAACACAAAATTAATGCTGTGGCCTGGAGGGGCCTCATACCAGAGACAGGAGCTGGAGGCTCAGGACAAGTATTAGCTGCCAGTGTGCCAAATTCTACTCAAATGTGTACATTAGTCTGTATCACCATGCTAGAAGGAAGGAACAGGATCATGAAACTCCTGGGTGATTCTGCCTGGAACTGGGAGGTGGTATGTACATTAAATCAAGTGAAATCTCTCATTTCAGTCACTCCCCGTGCAGTGTTCATGGAAGGTGACAATTCAATAGGCACTAAGTAAGATTGGAGGAGTGACCAAATGTTTTTAGGGTTGGAGAATTGAACTGTAGTTTCCTATGAGGGGTTTTTGTACTGTGTGGGTGCCCCAGCCAGCAGCTTTATTCATGATTCCTGTTTCACTGATTCTCCCCTCCTGTGCTACAGTGATAGATTCAGGAGTTCCAGAGAATGGGGAATGGACCCCTGCATGCAGCTCCTCTTTCGGTGGCTGGGAGGCTCATACTCGTGGCATTGGCTCCAAACTGCTTGTTCGGATGGGATATGAGTTTGGAAAAGGTAAGGGGAGAGGGTGGTCCTGGGGCTGTTAAGAAAAACCCAAGATTTTGGATGAAGCCAGAACTGTGCTGTGCTGAAGGGCCTGTTGGCTGAGGCTCAAGCAATGTGATAGATCACAGCAGTGTTGGAGGGAAGAGGGAGGACTTATTTCATGGAAGTACAGGCATGTGGGGCACCAGGCTCTGTATGGTAATGGCAGACTTTGGAGGCACTTTAAAGCACGGTCAAGTTCATGATCAAAGCCGTGAGAACGTTGTAGAGTGTTCAAAGGATGGAGGTGGAAGGGAGCTGATCTGCAAAGCTTCTGATGTCTGTGTTAATGCATCTCCTGGCCTGGACACAGACTTAAAAGCCTGCTGAACTCGCTGCTCCCACCCAAATTGCATCAAGCCTTGGGGGCTCTGGGAGGGCCTCTGTGTCTCCGGTTCTCCCAGAGGAACCAAACCAGTTTTAGGTAGAACCTGGCTTGAGAAGCTGAGGATATGAGGCTGAACCTGGTTTCACAGAAACCGGTCTGATGGATGGCCTCGGGCTTGGAATCACAAATCCTCTGCTCTGGAAGGCTCCTGGCCTGGCCTTTGCTGCTCCCCTTGGCTTGGACAGTAGTTCTAACCTTTGGTACCTCAAAGGCTCTTTGCTTGTTCTAAGCTTGTGACTGTGGTGGGAGGTGACTTGGAGAGGGGATGCTGTCATCACTCGNTGCTTGTT
Organism: Vireo altiloquus; assembly: GCA_013396875.1. Lineage (NCBI taxonomy): Eukaryota > Metazoa > Chordata > Aves > Passeriformes > Vireonidae > Vireo > Vireo altiloquus. Next base: position 98,225 of record VZRF01013017.1, on the reverse strand, counting down.
CTAAGCTTGTGACTGTCAGCGTGAGCTTGTGGTGGGAGGTGACTCGGAGAGGGGATGCTGTAATCACTCAGTGTCTCTCCTCAGGCTTAGGGAAGAATTCCGAGGGCAGAGTAGAGCCAGTGCAGGCTGTGGTGCTTCCTCGAGGGAAGTCCCTGGACCAGTGTGCTGAGGTGCTTCAGAAGAAGAAGCAGGGGAAGCTGGAGCCAGGCAAATCGAGGAAATGTCGAGCAAAGGGAAGCAGTTCTGGACAGCCGGGCGGCCGTAAGGCCCCGCGCAATGTGTTTGACTTTCTGAACGAGAAACTGCGCGGGAAGAGCGACAAGGACAAGGCTGGAGGGGTGGCACTGCCCCAGAGGAACAGCAAAGAGATCTACCATGCCAGCAAGAGCACCAAGAAGGCCCTGAGTGTCAGCCTCTTCCAGACCACGGAGAAGATTGAACAAACACAGAGGGATATCAGGGGAATCCAGCAGGCCCTGGCGCGCAACATCGGGCGGTAGGAAAATGTTCTCTTTGGGATCGAGTTCCTGCTGCTTCTGGGGAGGGGTGGGCTTGAAATGAGGTTTGGGAGGAACAAGTGAAATGTATCTGGATGAGACCTAAGGGGAAGTGGAGGAGAATGTTTAGTGTATGCTTCAGACCCGTGTGGAGACTGGCAGAAGTGTCTGGGGTCCTTTGGCTGGAATTCAGGCTGTGGCAAAGAGAGGAGCTCTCTGAGGAAAGGTGCTGGAGTCCTTCTCATTGCCACCTCTGCAGCACTGCTGTTGAGCATCCCAGGAAGACAATTCTCTAGCCCAGATAGTGCTGAGCATCAGGTTATTCCTGGCTTTCAGCAGGTCCCTTGGGCTTAATCCTACAGGAAAGGGCAAAACCCTCCTGGGATGGAACAAGCCTTTGATCTTACCGTGCAGGATGACATTGCCACTATGCTTTTTGCTTTCAGGCACAGCATTGCTGCAGCTCAGCTGGAGGAGAAGCTGGCTGATGCTCACAAGCAGCTGGGGCAGCTGCAGGCCCAGGAAGCCAGGCTGCAGCGGGAGCAGAAGAAAGCAGACACCCACAAGAAGATGACTGAGTTCTAGGTGCTGAGGAAGGTGTTGGACTGCAGGGATTGTCCTTCTGTTGCTCCTGGCCTTAGAGCCTGGGTGAGCTGTCCTGCTCTGCTGGGCCTGAGGCTGCCCAGCTTAAAACTGGGCAAAAAAGCAGCAGTTTCTGGATGCTTCTGAGCTCTTCTGGGAGGGGGAGGGGTGCACATCCATCCAAGCCCCAAAAGCATTCAGTGAGCTGGGCCTTGGATGAGGCCTAGCTACAAGGAATACAATTTTCTGTTCTCTTGCACACTTCTTTCCTTCATTTTCCCTGCAGTAGCAGCTCCATCCAGAGTCTGTGGGTGCTCAGGTGAGAACACTCCTGGCTACAAACCAGCTGAGGGGGCTTGGACAGCCCCACATCCTGCCATCAACCGTGGCTTCAAGCACAGGTGCAGGCAGGGTTCTGAGCACGGCTGGGTGGAAACATCAAAGGTGAAGTGCTTTAGCTGCTCTCTGCCTTCTGGTTTTTATTACAGAAATTATCTGAGAACTCCATTTTTTGGGAGGAGCAGTTCTTTGTAGCCCTAGTGTAAGGAAGAGACAGAAAACTGGCAGCTCGGAGGTGGGAACCAGCAGCCTGGAGCATCAGATTCCAGCAGTTTGACTGTAAGAGTATCCCAGGACATGCTGTAGCCAAACTCACTGGCTTGGCATGGAAAGCTGCCTCGTTCCACAAGTAGAGTGCCACAGCTGGAGGAATAAGCCAGCAGCATAACAGGATTCCCAAACCTCCTAGCCAGGAACAGCTCCACAGGCAACCCTGTGATTTTTGCCACCATGAGTTGGGTTTTTCTGTCCAAGGCCACGCAGTTCCTTTAACTAAGAAACCTCAGGACCCAGATCCAGGTTGGACTGGGCCCTGGATGAGCACAAAGAGCAGGACCTGTTTGTGCCCAGCATGCAGCTCTGCAGTGGGAGAGCTTGGGGCTGGACAGGCAAGCAAATGCCCTTCCCTGCAACATGGAAAGTGTTTGGACAGGAAGGATGTCCTCTCCCCTTGGTTACATTCTGTGTTGCTGGTGGCCAGTCCTTACCTCAGAGGAGATGCTGGTTTCATCATCTGGTGGGATTCCTGCTTTGTAAAGGCTTTTTTAAAAAAAGAAAGTTTGCAATTCATGTCAGTATCTTAAAGACACCAATTATTTTTAATTTAAGGAACCAATTTCCTTTTATTCTGTGAGTCATTTTTCTAATGAAAAGGTTCCTTTAGTAGCTCCTTTTTTATCTATCCCTAAGAACAGATTAAAAAACAAGCTGTTAGCCTGGGCAGGGCTGTGCCTGCTTGCAAGGTCAGGCTGCCAAAGGAACCAGAAAATCTGAGACTGAAGAAGATACGATCAGAGCTGTTCAGGTCGTGTGGGATTTCACATTGCTGCAGACACACCTCAGAAACACAGCAAGACAGCGAAACCAAACAAGATGAACATCTTCAGGAAACCTGTGGGAGTGAGTCTCTGCACCTGAAGAGCACCGTGATCCACATGGATGTGGGAGGTGGCATGGGCTGCCTTGGGCACTTCAACATCCATCGGTTCCTGTTGGAATTGGCTGTACTGTCCTCATTGTTCTGAGTTCATGTTCTCCATGGGGCTCAACTCAAGGGTTTAACAATGGCCCTTCCCTCACAAATGACTGTTTGTTTCCCACACTCGAGTGCTGAGTGGTGACAAGGATTAATGTGCCCAGCTTAGCGTGGATGCTCACTGAAGTGGCCCATGACTGGAGAGCTGAGCTGGGCAGAGAAATTTTGGGAGTTTATTTTGTGCTCTGAGACTGTTTAACAGCATCTTCTCTTTAGGAACTGGGTATATTAGCCCTGTTTCCTGGCTAAGTCGTATTTTTACCCTTCCTTGGGATCACCACAGCCTGATTGTCAGACTCCTGTTCCAGCAGCTGCCACCTCCCACCCAGCGCAGTTCACTTCCCTGATGAATAAAGTTGGTGTTTATTTTTCCCCTCTCTCCATGTAAGGCGTTGTTCATTTGCAAGGTAATGATGATCTGGGGCTCCCCATTCGTTCCTTATATTGCGCTGAGCTCCCGGAGGAGCCGGGCGGGGAGCGGGCGCGGCAGAGGGTGCTCGTGTGTGCCGGGAGCCTGCGGAGCCCGGGAGCCGCGGCGCTTCCCGCCCCGGCTGCGAGCACAGACCCAGCCTACCCCGGGGTGAAGCCACCACCTCCGAGGCCAGGAAGCTGTGCCGTGTGTGCTCCGTGTCTGCTCACGGCCGGCTCTTCCTCGGAGCGGGAGAGCTCACATCGTGGTGTTGGAAATGTGGGGGAGCCCCTGATTGGGACTTGCTGTGGGATAAAGGAAATTAAGTTCTCCAGGCTGGCCGGCAAGGAGGAGAGCATGATTGGATCCCTGTGCTCCACAGCCACTGGATTTTGAGTTTCTGCAAGTAAGTGGTGGTGAGTTTCCTGCCTGGGAAACAGGGAAACTGCAGCTAAACTGGGGGAGAAATACTTTCCCCCAATGTATAGAAGTCACAGCATTGTCAGAGATGCTCTTGGGGCTGGATAGACTGGACGGGCAGGATTCCTCCTCTGCTCTGGGAAGCCTCAGCTGGATTCAGCTTCGTGAGTTGGGCTCCAAGCTGTGTCACTCCGTGCTTGTTGCTGTCTCACTGCGTTTCTCTGCAGCTGGGCTTGAAAGGGAAGAAAAGGTGGTGGAGCCTGGCAGCACTGCTGGGATCCCATGGCTGGAGTCTGGAGCCTGAGTGGGAGCTGATTGCTTGTAGGATGAATGGATTCAGTTCAGAGGTGTGTGGCATTGAGGAAATTTCCCGTTGTGTTGTGGGGAGGGGGACAGCAGTATTGCTGGTGTGTGCAATGGGGAAGTGCTGAGCTCCTGGCTGTGAGTGAGGAGGCTTGAGAATGAGGTCACTGAAATGCTGTCTTCTGTAAACCTAAGATGATGTACAAATACTGCATTTGTGGCAAAGAAAACCACTGTGGTAGGCAGATGATTCTCAAGAGGACACATCTCCTTAATACACCCTTCCTGTAGTGTGGAATCTGGCTTCCCATAACAGCAGCTCCAAGCTCTCTGCTGGTCTCTTGCTGTGGCTCAGCTCTGCAGAAAACCTCTTGAGCAGGTTCTTGCCTTAGAAAAGCATTTTTCTGCCCAAGTGAATGTTCAGCAACCAGGGAAGGGTGGGAAGAAAGAAAAGTGCTGAAATGGGGTCAGCCTCGCACAAAGCCCTGTGGTGTGGTCAGAGTCACTCATCTGGTTTTAATGTCATATTTTCTCAAATGCCACTCCAGCACATGAGCAGTGATCAGAACTGCGGTTAGAAGTGTGCATCCAAGTTTTCAGACATTTGGGTTTGGCATTTAGAAGTATGGTTGGCACTTTCTAAATGAAAAGCCTCAGGAGGTGTTTGACCATGAAATCTCATTACAGAGATGAGCGAAGTGGATGACATTTTGTGCCTGCTTTTTTGAAATAGTCTTAAAATTCACAAATTGCACCCCATGGTACAGGGCAGATTCAGTGTTGTGACTAACTGTAAACAGGGCTTTCGCTTTTTGTAATTGAAAAGAAAAAAATCCATCTACTTCTGCTTCTTGTGCTTTTTTTGAAGCACAACTCCCTGGGGTACCCAAGCAGAGTTTGTTGCAGCCATGTGCACAGTGGCTGATGGAAATCAGCTCAAAATGTTTGTCCTGGTTTCGTGCAAATAGGCTTTGAGCAGCTTCGCAGACTTTTTTCCTGCCACCCTGCACTGAACACTGTGTGGTTTTACCTGATGAGATGAATCAGAGGTCAGGCAGAGTCATCATCAGCAGCACTTGGTTTTGCAGTGAATTTAATCTTGCTTTCATGAAGCCCAGATGAGGAACTTACACCTTTTGTAGGACTCACAAAAAACTCCCACGTCCTGGAGTAGCAAACCATCTGCCTTTGGGGTGCCTGTGCTCGGGTGTCACACACAGAGGGGAGTGATCCCTCCTCGGAGGGCTGTGGGTGTTGTTGCACGTACGCAACAGCTGTGACCACCCTCGTCTTCAAAGCCACCTCGGCTGGTGGAGCTGGTGTGTTACGAAACGCCATCTGTGGAGTTTCCTGCCCCAGGGAGCAGCCCCAGGACTGGGAGATCAATAAATTTATTGGCAGGAAATTCGGATGTAGGTTTCAGAAAGCCTGGCTGAGACTTTGCCTTGCAAAGTCCTTGCAAAAACCTGCTCAGTCCTACCTGAGGGCCTTCAGTCAGGCACCGGGTTCTGCTGGCAAATCTGTGATTTAGGAGACCCAGTGTGTTGTCCCAAGAAGTGGCTTTTCCCAGTGACTGCTGAGCCTGAACACTGGGGAGCATGCACTGGACAGTTTCACTGGTCAGAAATCCTGGAGCAACCACCAACCTGCCGTACAGACAGTAAGCCAGAAGAAGTTCTCTGCATTCGCTTCTACTCAAGAAAGTCTCTCCCTTCAATCTTCAAAATTCAGGGATGGAAAATCCCCCTGCTGTGGGATAAGCTGCCCCATGTGTGCCTGCCTCAGCATGCTGAAAGCTCCCACCTCGATTCCAACATCACACCAGCTCCCAACCATCAAACCTCGTTAGAACTTTGTCTGCTCAACTCCAGAGCCTGCTCAGCTGTCCTGCTCCTGCAACCCACGGTTCCATCACTCTAATGAGCTGAACGAGTCCAGCGAGGAACCTCAGGCTCTGTCTAACGCACCGGCCCTTTAGCAGGTAATCCGTATAATTAATGTATGCTCAGACAGAAAAGCTGTGTTGTCTAATTAAAACGTTGTTGGAAAGGGAACAGCCTCTCCTTCCCAGCTCTGATCTAAGCCAGTCTGTCCAGCCTGGTTAGTCCTTAAAACCTTTCTGTCTCACTTTCTACCTTGAAATAATTGCTCTCCAGGGTTCATGCTTCAGTCAGGGCAGTTTCCAAAGGCATGGGAAGTTCTTCGATAAAAGGGTGCTCTCAGATAAAAGGATGCTGCAAATGAGCAGAGACCTGCTGGTTATTGGGGTAAAAATGTGCCAAAGACGCTGCTGTGCGACCCAGGGTGCAGGGGAGAGGGGAGCTCCTGTGGATCTGCAGTAGCTTCCAAGATTTACACAAGGCACGGTGTCCTCTCACCAGAGCTCATCTGGGCTTTGTCATGCGAATGAAGATATGCAAGAGGGTGAGTAAGGAGTGCTCAGCACGTCCCGCCGGACCTCTGGGTCCCCATCTGTGCTGGTGGAAGCTGTGCTGCCCAGCTCTGCCCAGGGACCCTGCTGCTGGCCCCATCCGGATCAGCTACCGTGGCTTCTTGGAGCTGTGCTCTACTCCAGGAACTGCCTCCGTCTCCTCTCGGATCAGGCATTTCCTGGGTGCTGGTGTCAGGCCAGCCTTTTTTTGTAGAGCAGGGTGCAGAGAGCTGAGCTGTGCAGAGCTGGGAGCCGCAGCCGCTGGTGCAGGTGAAGGGGTGTCAGCTCTGGGTTTGGGTTTGCAGCGCGCTGGCAGTGGAGCAGGGAAGGGGATGGTGGCATGGGGATGGTGGGACAGGGGTCACCAAAAGCCTCCTGGGGAAGGTGGTGATCCTGACAGGCTGGGGAGCACCTGTGCTTTGTGTCAGGCCATGCAGCACCCTCCTGCCTCTGTACCTCTTGCTCTGGCTCTGCCGCTGCCGCAGTTTGCAGGGGACGACTTTTGACTTGAGGAAGGCACAGGGACAATTGCTGGATTTGGGTAAGGCACAGATTTAGGAAAAGGGATGGGAAGATTGAGTGTTTTCTGCTCTGGTGTTACAGCAGAGAGTGGCTGCAGACCTGGGGTTGTGGTGGCAGAGGGAGTATGGGGTCTGTGTGAATCTGCTGCAGGAGGAGCATGTCCTGATGCATCCTTCTGAGCCCAGGGCATGAGGAGGGAGAGGAAGGAGAGGCTGAAGCTCACTGTTTCCAGGAAGTTGAGTCATCCTGCCTGTCCTTTCTGGCCTCCTCTGTGTTCAGGAGTGGTGTCACCCCCATCCTGTAGCCTGGCATGGTGTCCCAGTGTCCCCAGATAGCATTTTGTCATTTTTAGGGTGTCTCCAGAGGGTTTTCAGGGCCCCTGGGCATCTCCTTCTCACCATTTCAGTGGCAACTTGCGAGCTGGAGTCCTGCTGTTTTTGTTGGATTGTTTTTTTCCAAAGGAACCAAAATCTGAAGTTTTCCCCAGTGGTGGCAGAGCACCCACTGCTGAGTGTCCACACTGGGCTGGGCACTGGAGGTGTTATCGTGATCCTGGGGAGGGCAATCGCTGGCCAGAAAACAGGACACTCAGTGAAATGTTCCCATCCAGAGCATCCAGAGAGACGCTCTGCTGGGGGACTGTGCTGCAGGGGTCCCTCAAGCCCTGGGGGTCACAGAGCACCATTTCATGCCTTGGTGAGCCCAGCAGCTCCCGGCTGAACCCCAGCTCGTGTTCTCTCTCCCCAGAGCTCGGCCCTGCAGTGGTGTTGGAAGCGGCTCCCCCATGGCTGCAGTCGGCGGCGAGGGGACAGCAGGGACCCAGCTCCTGCCGGCCGGCACTGCCCTGGCCCTGCTCGGTGGCCTGGTCTACCTGGGTGCCCTGTGCGCTGCCTGTAAACGGTACATGCTGCCCACGGCTGCTCCCCCTTCCCTCCTGGGGCTGGGGTGGGGCTGGGGATCCCTCGGTGGTGTTTGGCGGCTGCACGTGGAGACTTTGTGTGTGCCCATCCTGAGCTGGGACCAATGGGATCTGCTGCTCTGCTCACCCCAAACCCTCACCTGCGCCCCAGTGCAGCTCTACCTGGTTTGATCCTGCATTCCTGTGCATAGCACCCCCCCGGAACACCCCCTACACTCAAAAACCTTGGAGCAGCAGCCTTAGAGAGGGCTGAGCTGTGAGCAGGATGGGCAATGCCAGGGGCAATGCTGAGCGTGATGCCAGTGGTGCCCTGCACAGCTCAGCGGGGTGCAGGATGCAATCGTGATGTCCCCAGCCAGCATAGGCCCTGGGGAAGGAGCAGGGATGTGGGTTTTGGGAGTGCCATGCTGGGGACCCGGGGCACCTGCTCCTCACCCCTGGCTTTGCCATCTGCCTTGGGCTCAGCCCCACTTCTCCCTGCAGGAAGGGCAGGAAGAAGGTCGCTCCAGACGGGGTGAAGCTCGTGGATGAGGTAAGAGCACATTTGGGGGGCAGGATTGGCCCCGGGGGGGTGGTCTGGGCTCTCAGCCCAGCCTGAGGGTGTGTGTTCCCCCACGGCAGGCCCTGCTCCACCAGACACAGCTGCGGTCACTCAGCAAGTCGGACACAAAGCTGCACGAGCTCTACCGGCTGAAGGTCAGAGATGACGGTGAGTGGCCATGGAGCTGGGGGAGCCCAAGGGACTGGTGGCCCTTGGCAACTGCCTGCAGTCCCCATGCTGCCCAGAGAGTACCTTGTGTCGTGAACAGACATGGCACTGTGCTGGCACAGGGGTTGGTGCCTGTTGCATCCCCTCATTTCCTCTCCTCTCCCACAGTCCAGCGCCCTGCCAGCTTGGATCTCCCCTCTCCCACGGCCCCTGGAGGCGAATCCCTGCACAGCTCCGGCCTCCTGCACCGTGAGCTGCCTCAGATCCCCGTCCCTGAGCCCTCGGCTGCCTCCCCAGCCCCCGACCAGACCTACTCCAACCTGCTCTTCACCCCGCTGCGGAAACCAGCACCAGACACCGTCTATGAGTGCCTGGCAGTGGGGGGCGAGGATGCCCCGGTGCCCCCCATGCCCCCTGGCACGGTGTGCCCTCCACGGGCCGTGCATGGGGCAGCCGATTATGCCTGTGTCCATAAGGTGAAGAAGATGGTGTCGGTGGAGGTGCAGGATGGGGCTGTGGCAGGATCCCCTGGAGCACAGCACTGCTGGGATGGTGCAGGCAATGCCCCCGAGGCCAAGGTACGACTCTGGGGGACAGCAGGGATGGGGCATATTGAGGGGTCACTTAATTCCCTGTCTCTCTGTAGTCCCCATGTTTGGAGTAGAGTATAAATTAGTATCCACTTCTAGGATCCTCCTGGGGGGCTGTCAGAAGATGGGGGGGATAAAATCATGAGGATACCCTGCAGTGGGCAGGGATTACCCCTAAACTCCCACCCCAAAAAAAATTCCTTTTGCAGCTGGAAGAGATGTACTCGACAGTGTGCAAAGCCACCAAGAAGAAATCCCAGGTCCCTGCATCGACCCAAAGGGCTGTGAAGGAGGAGGGTTCTGGGTGGTCACCCCCCCGCCAGCAGGAGGGGGCCCCGGCAGCCCCAGACCCCCCTGACCCCTGTTACGAGTCCATCAACAACAGAGCATGGACTGCTCAGGGCCGTGGCCCTGACCCCGACTATGAGGCCGTGGACATTAACTGGAAGAAGACAGGGAAACAGGACAAGCTGGGGAAGCCCTGTGTCCCCGAGAACCTGTACGAGAGCGTGGTGGACGTTTGGGCGGGGGAGCCCCGGAAAGCCTCTGCCCGGACTGCAGCCAACGGGCTGGAGGTTTACATCACCAACCTATAGCTCCACAGGAGCAGGGGCAGTGCCATAGCAGGGTCCCACCCGGCTGGACACTGTCGGGTGCCAAGGGACAGGTGCCAGCAGCTCTGTGCCCATCAGAGAGGCTGCATCCCTGCACACACTTTCTGTATATATTTTCTGTTACTTTTTTATCAGTGTCCTTGTCCCATCCCAGCCCAGCTGGTGCCAGCAGGTTGATGGTGGGATGTCCCAAGATGGACATTTTGGGGGTTCTGTGTGCTGTGTGGGACCCCAGTGAGACAGGGCTGGTGCTGGCACCCAGATGGGAACAGGGTGGGGACCAGTCATGTTTTGGGGAGGGGGGTGACAGGGCTGTGGCCAGCCCCGTGCCTTGGGCTGCAGGATCAGACACTCATCAGGGGGTTTCTGCCATGACTGAAGGTCTCTGTCCTCCTCACACTGCCTGGTCTCCAAGGTGTCCAAGGTGTCCAAGGTGACTAAGGTCCCCTCCAGCCCCCAGGAAGCCCTGAGAAGCTTTGCTCCCATCACAGAATGTCCCTTGTTATGCTGAGGTGGGGTTAGCCCTGTGCCTTCATGGAATCTTAGAATATCCTGAGCTGAAAAGGACCCACAAAGGATCATTGAGTCCAGCCCTGCACAGGGCAACACAGAAATTTCACTGGTGTGGACTGTGGGCTCTGCTCCGTCCTCCATTCCCACACCTTCAGACCCGTGCAAGGCTGTCTCCATGGGCAGCCCTCTCGCAAACACCATTAAAAGGTTGAGTGAAGGTTTACACTCTTAAACTGAGTCTAAATCCCTGGTTCTGAGGGCTGCTGCTGCTGCAGCTGGGAGAACAGCTTCGAGCACAGTGTGACACAGAACATCTGCCCTGGATGGGTGGTTTGGCACCTCTGAAATGAGGACACACAGCCACCAAGAGCTGCTGAATGGGGTGATGTGTGCCAGAGCAGAGCTTTGCACAGGGCTGAGGTAGAAGCCAGGGCGTGTTTGCCCAGCACTTGCTTCCTGCTCACCTCCTTATCCCTCCCGCGGGTCCTGCAGTCTCCATGTGCCAAAAAAGCTTGGGTGAGCTCGATCTGTAGCCCGACCCTCAGATCCCAGGGCTTAAACTTCCCTCCTCTTCTCCCGGTGGGGAGTTGCACATCCCCGCCTCGAGGGATGCCCTGGTGATGCAATGACGGTCGCTGTGGTCACAGGGCCACCAGGGCCATCGTGGCACCATGGCCTGATGCTCGCTGGAGACAGGTGGAACCTGCAGCCTCCGTGCCTTGCCGTGCCGTGCCAGGCTGCATGGCAGGAAGCCACACGCCTTACCTCGGCAGCTTTGCCCCTGCATCGCTGCAGGTGAAGAGATAAAAACCGAAAACGCGGCGCTCAGCAAACCCCGCTGAAGGCGTTAGAGCTGAAGGCACCCCAGGCGTCGTCAGCTCCGTGCTCGACGCCAAACCACAGCCGCCCTCGAGAGCTTCTCCCATCCCCCTGCGAGATAAGGGCGCTGATAGAACACGGCTGGTGCCGGTGCTGCCGCGCTCTTCCTGCTGCCAGTGGCACCACAATGACGCGTGGGCTCCCCCCGCGCTGCCCCCGACCGCACCCTTCCCCTGCTCCCCTTCTCCATCATCCCTCCCACACGGCTGCACCCCCTCCTGTATCACCTGAACCCCCTGGGAGCTATTTTGGGCTGTGTTGCCAGGCACAGGAGCATCACTTCCGTGTGGGGTCAGTGTGGCTTCACTCCGGTCGCTGCACTGCCCGTGGGCTGGGATGTGGCTACCGATGTGCCACCTCCCTGGGGAAGGGCAGGCTTGGAATGGCAACGGAAGGGAAAATTCCTGCTGTGGCGGAGCTGAGGTGGCCAAAACCTCTCTCCAATTTGCCCCAGCAGCAGAAGCCGTGCAGGGCTGGCCACTTGCCCATAATTCCTGTGGGACAGCCGGACTCAAATAAGAGAACAACTGCCCAGACCTCAGGGTGATGGAAAATGTGCCTGGAGCCCTGGCTGGAGACTCGAAATCTGGGTGGTGAATGAAGGATCCACCCCGAAACATCACTTGGAGTCTCAGGGTCTGGTAGAGAAGGTCGAGGCTAGGATCAGAGCGAGGGGAGAGGGTAGGGCTGGGAGTACCCAGCCTCAGCCCCGGGGGCAGACGTGTACGGAGCTCTCTGTCACCCTGCGGGGGGACAGAGCTGAGAGGGACGGTGCTGGACGGTATCATTCCCACAAGAGGGAGCGAGCAGGAACCCGGAGAGCGCCGTAAGAGGCTTGAACGGGTTTCACGTCGTACAGTCCCGCACGCTGTAGGACGTAGCGCGGTGCTGCGAGGCGCATTACACACTGCACAGTGTGACACCTGCACGGGGCGTCACCCGCACCGTGTCACGCCCTGCATGGCGCTGTAGGGCGCTCTGTACTATAAGGACCGGCACCCCGTGTGTCCCTGCACCCCGTAGGGCTCCGCAGCCCGCGCGGCTCTGTGGCTGGACGGCAGCACTGAACTCTCCACCCAAACCAGCCCCGCACCTGAACAGCTCCGCACCCCGCCCAGTCCCACATCCCTGAAGCTCACACCCCTGTGGCCCCGTCCCTGGCAGCTCTGCACCCCCAGCAGGCAGTCAGGGGACACAGGCACTGCGGGCACGGCCCCGGCTCCCTCTGCAAGACCGCCTGGGCGAGGGGCATCACAGCCCAGTCCGCAGCCAGCCCGCCCCTGGCAAGAGCATCCAGGTACCCACGGGGGCACATCCCAGGGATGGTGATTCTTGGGGGTGTCCTGTGCAGGGCCAGGAGTTGGACTAAGTGATCCTTGTGTGTCCCTTCCAACTCAGGAGGTGCTATGACCACGATCTTAATTTGGGATGCCACCCCGTCTCGCCCTCCTGCCGTAGGTCCCCACCCCCTGTGCAAGGGCGAGCGATTCTCGTGGAATTGCACAACACCGAACGGGGCTGTCGGAGCCTCCAGCTCCGCGCTTCGGCAGCCGTTAACCATTAAACCAGAGCGGGGGCGGCCGCGGAGCCTCCCCCGGGCCTCACAGGCTCCTCCGGGGCTGCGCTAACGGGGGCTGCGCGATCAGACCCCCCAAGGACAGGGCAGGATGGGGAATAAAGGCTGCTCCGGCTGTGCTCCTCCTCCCGTGCTCCCCGGGCAGCTCTGGGGCCCCGCGGGTGTCCCGGTTCCCGGGGGACACTGCACTTCACCCGGCTGGTCCCCAGTTCCTGTGGCGTGCAGGGGGACCCCGCGGGCGACCGTGCCAGGGTGACACCGGGCGCTCGGCCGGGTTCGTGGGGGCTTTCCCGGTCTGCTGTTTTTTTCACTCTAAGGAAAGCACCTGGGCATGGCGCAGGGTGGAAGTGGCACCTCCAGCCCCCCCTCCACCACAGCAGGGAACACGGGGTGGCCAAGCACCCCAGGAGCCAAGCTGGGAACATCGCCTTCCCAGACAGGGGATCCCCGGGATGCCGCCCCAGGAACCCCACAGTCCCCGAGCCACGGGAATCAGCCGTGTCAGCTGGCTCAGGGCTGCTATGGGACAGGCAGGGGAGACGGGCGGGGGGGGACAGGCGGGGGCCACCATCCGGGACAGCCGCACGGACTCTGTCCCGGCCTTCAGGCTGCGGCTTGGTCAATCCAGTAGCAGCAGGACCCGGTGGCTTCTCGCCGCCGCCCGGCGCTCGCGGCCCCGCGGGTTTTGGGGCAGGTGAGGAGCAGAACGCGGGTGGACGCCAGCCCGAGCTCCCCAAGCACCGCATGCACCCCAGAACCCCATGCACCCCATGCACCAAATGGATCCCACATACCCCCTGCACAACAGGTACCCCGTGCTACCCCACATACCCAGGGCACCCAAATGCACCCCAGAATCCCATTGACCCCACGCACTCCAAGCATTCCATGTACCCAGGGCATTCCACGCATCACACACGCCCAGGGTACCCCATGCACCCCGTGGAGCCCATGCACCCCGTGTACTCCCCATGCACCTCAGTACCCCAAGTACCTCCTCTACCCCTGGCAGCCCAGGCACCCCCCCACACCCAGCCCTGTCATTCTGGGTGGGTTTTGGCAGTGATTCCTCGTGGTGGGCAGGACTGAATCCGTGTGGAATTAGGGACTTCTTTCCTGCTGGGAACGGCGCACACACCCCAAAAATCCAGACCACACCCCCTTCCTAGCAGAAGGTCACTGTAACTTTTGGGGGAGCCCTAGAGCTGATGGGGGAACCCTACAGGCAAGTTCCAGGGGGTATAAAACTTCGGAGAGAACTTTGGGGGACCCTATAAATTTTGGGCAGTATAACTTTCTGAGGAGCTCTGCAAAGTTTGAAGAACCCCTGTAACTTATCGGCGTCCCTATAATTTGGCGGGGTACATCACTTTCGCGCGGATCTCCCAAATTTTAACGCTGCAAGTTTCACCCCGGTAAGTCCGCAGGAGCCGTCGGGAGTTTCGCGGGATGCTCCGCGGTGGCGGGATCCCCGCAGTTTTTTGGGGGGGTACCCATAATCCCGCGCAGTAACAACAAAATCGGAACTTTCGGGGGTCTTCTACAACTTTTGGGGAGCCCCGCGAGTTTGGCGGGAAAAGGAGGGGTGACTTCAGGGGTGGCCCCAGGGATGCCGGGTGGGACTCAGCGGGTGGTGGGGGGGTG
>VZRF01013017.1:26109-83614 GCA_013396875.1 Vireo altiloquus | reverse complement strand
GGGTGGTGGTGGGTCACATCACCCGCGCCGCCGAGGGGATCGTTGCTCCTGGATCGCCGTCCTTTGGGATCTTCCAGGGATCTCCCGCCGCGGGGATCCGCCCAGCCCCGCCCCAGGGAGAACAGCTAGGATCCGCTTGGAGCGGGATCCGCTTGCAGCGGGATCGACTTGGTGCTGAATCACGTGGGATCTGCCGGGAGTGGGATCCACCTGGTGCCGGAGCGCGGGCAGTGGGTGCCGGTGTCTGGGATTGGCCTGGCAGGCACGAGTGTGCTCCCAGCTCCGAGGATACCCGAAGGATCCCGGGTGATCCGCTCAGAGCGGGATAAACTCTTGGGATGTGGATTCATAAGGTGTGGATCCATACTGGGTGTGGGTGCTGCCACCTTAGAGCTGCGTTGCCAGGAGGGTGTCAGGTCGTCTCCTGGCTCTGTGGAGATCCCTGCTGAATCCCTGCTGGTGCTCGGCCAGTGGGTGATGGTGCTGGGAGCAGCATCACGGGGGGACCTGGAGAGTGCTAAGGAACTCCTGACTGGATCCCACTGCGACCTGGTGTGATCCACTTGGGATTTACCCCAGGGGGACCCACTGAGTGTCTGGCAGGGTCCCACCACAGCCCTGCCTGGAGGCGCTGATCCAGCTCCCCAAACCCACCTCCCCATCCCACCGAGGTCAGGGGGATCCCTGCGGAATCCACTGCTCGGGGATCCTTGCTGCCCACTGCCGTCTCTCCCGCAGGCTCCTCTGGGATCCGAGGGCTGGCCGGGGGAGCTGCCGTCGCGCCGGGACCCGGCGAGCCAGGAGTCCATGCTGCGGGCGCTGGATGCGGGGCTGGAGCGGTGCCTGGCACTGCACTCGGCCGTGCAGTGCATCCCCGTGCCCCGGCACAGGTAGGGACACGGGCACACCCACCACCCTCCCACCGGCACCGGCCTCACTGCGAGAGCCGCGATTTTTTCTGCAGGAGGACTTTGGCCGCTGTTGGCCACGCCGGGATCCCCGGCAGTGAGTGGCTGTCCCGCTGTGGCAGCTCTGGGCTCTTCCAGCTGGGAGCATCACCACGTTACCTGTTCGCAAAATGCTTTAGGGTGCTCTTGAACTCTTGCTTTTTTTCTTAAATCTAAATTTTTAATAGGTTTTTTTCCACCTCAAGGAACTATTTGGCTCCAGGCAAGCCATTCTTACGTCCCTGGGCAGGATGCAGGTGCCAGTACCCCCTAGCACGGTGCTGCCCACGGGCATGGAGGGTTTCCTGTGGCATGGCACAGGGAGTGGCATTTTGGCAGCCTGCCTGCAGCTTTGCCTGTGCCATGCCCAGGGGAATTCCAGCTGGCTGCTGGGATGATTCCTGGAGGGGTCAGCAGCATCTCAGGGTGCTGCAGGGTGTGGGACACCTGTGGGTGCCTTTCCACCTGGTGATGCCCCCAGGATGGTGGGGCCACCGAGACCCTGTGCCATCCATGTACCCCCACACAAAATACCCTGGGGTGGGTGCAGGCCACTGTGGGTAGGAGGTCCTGGCACCTCAGGGGGATAGAGTGAGTGATAGAGGGTCCTGGGTGCCTGTCCATCCTGACACAGCCCCCTCTGCTCTCGCTGGCAGGAAGCTCTCGGGCAAGGCAGGCATTGACGAGGTGATGGCGGCCGCAGTGCTCACCAGCCTCTCCGCCAGCCCGCTGGTGCTCGGGCACCCACCGGCCACTCATGCCCCAGGTAAGAGCATGTCCCCATCCTCTCCATCCCTGGACACGTGTCCCAAGGCAGGAGCTGACCTTCCTCTTTCTCCTCCTCACCAGAGCCTGGCAGCGAGATCTGGAAGGAGGCTCCCGCCATGTCCTCCAGCTGCAGCAGCAGCAGCAACACCAGCGGGGACTGGAGCTGGGACCCCTCCAGTGACCGATCCACCCCCTCCACCCCCTCACCCCCCCTCTCCAGCCACGTCCCCAGCACCTTCCTGCCTGGCCCACTGCCGGATGAGGGCCCTGATGAGCCCGACGGCACCCACTTCGTCTTCGGAGAGCCCACCCCGCGGAAGAGGAAGGTGGGATGAAGCAGGGGATGATGGTGGGGGTGAAGTTGGGTTTTGGGAATAGTAAGGATGGGGATGAAGAGGAGGATGAGGTTAAGGACGGAGGTGACAGTTGGGATGAGGTTGGGTACATGAATGAATTTGGGAATGGGGATAGTGAGGGTAGGGATGAGGAGGAGGATGACATTTGGGGTGGGAATGAAGAAGATGAGGTTAGATATAGGGATAAAGGTTGGGATGAATTTAGGGATGTGGATGATGATAGAGATAAGGCTGAGGATGACAGTGAGGGTGATAATGGGGCTGGGATGACAGTGGGGCTGGAGATGAGGTTGGGAATGAGGATGATGATGGGGATGGGGCTGCCAGCCTGATGCCTCTCACCTGCAGAACTCCACCAAGGTGATGTTCAAGTGCTTGTGGAAGAGCTGTGGCAAAGTCCTCAGCAGCTCCTCAGGGATGCAGAAGCACATCCGAACTGTGCACCTTGGGTAAGCACATGGGGTCCTCCTGGACACCCCCAGACCCGCTGGTACCCCTTGCAGGGTCCTGCCATTCTGGGGGAGAATGTCTCAGCCGGCCTCTGCTCTCCCTGCAGCCGGAAAGCCGACCTGGAGCAGAGCGATGGCGAGGAGGATTTCTACTACACGGAGCTGGACGTGGACGTGGACGTGCTGACGGATGGGCTCTCCAGCCTCACTCCGGTCTCTCCCACCTCCTCGGTGCCTCCCGCCTTTCCCGGCCCCGAGGCTCCTCCGCCGCCAGCACTGCCGATCCTCGACCTGGCCCTGGCCTCCCCCTGCAGCCCCCTGGCCCCCCCTGGCCGCTGCCACGTCCACACAGACCACGCGTACCAGGTGAGGGAGATGGAGTGGGGACAGGGATGGAGGTGGGGCTGCTGCGCTCCCTCATCACCTTGTCTGACAGGGGCTGTGTCCTCTCTCTGCAGGGCTGCCGGACCCCCCCGCGGCCACCGCTGTCCCCCACTGTCCCCACCCCACCACCTCCCAAGCCACCAGCCGTGCCCAGGTGAGCCATCGCCGTTGTGCCCCACCCTGTCCCCATCCCCCCCCCCCCCGTCCGTGTCCCCCTCCCCCGTTGTGACCTGTCCCCTCTGCCCGCAGGCGGCCGCGGGGGGAGGCCAAGAAGTGCCGCAAGGTGTACGGCATGGAGCACCGGGAGATGTGGTGCACGGCGTGCCGCTGGAAGAAGGCTTGCCAGCGCTTCCTCGACTGACGGAGCCCTGCCGCTCCCTCCTTCTTGCACATTTTGCACTCGAGGTGCCTTCGCGCCCCCCCGGCCGCCCCCCCGGACTCAGGGAACGGCCCCCCCGAAAGCTTTATGCACACACACAGCCCTCCTGCCACGGAGCTTGTCCCCCCTGCCTTTTTCTCCCTTTGAAAATAAGCTAAATCCAACCCCGCTCCTTGCCGGCGGGAGCAGGCGGGGGGGGCCTGGCTGCTCCTGGCCCCCTCCCCACTCCGGTTTGGGGACACCCCCACGGCTCAAATAAGCTGTGCCTGCAGCCGGCGGGGGCTTGGAAAAGGGGGTTTCTGTTCCTGCCCCCCGCCTGCTCCCGGGGGGCAGCCCCAGTGCCCAGGGCAGAGTTGGGCGCCTGCCCCCCCTCGCCCCCCCCAGGGGGGTTTTTACTCTTTGTAATGTCATTTCTCTCTCTTGTTTTGGGGAGCCCCCGCCGGGGCTATGCCCCGGGAAGTGCCTGCAGGAATGCGCCCATTTGCACTAAGCCAAACTGCACAAAGAGGGGTCTTTTTGTTTTCCTTTACATTTTTTTTTTCTCCTTCGTGTGGTTTTTATTTTTTAAATAAAATATATGAAAATACGTATTTTTACCTACTCCCTCCCACAACACGAGAGCGCGCGGGCCGCGGCGCTGCAGCAGCGGGGTGCCTCCAGCCCTGGGCAGGTTTCAAGGGGTTTAATTCACTTTAAACCCCCTTTTTTACCCAAACCCCCCCTTTTTCCTCTCTAAACCCTTTCTTCCCTCATCCTGTCATTCTCCAGCCCAGGCAGCAGCTCGGGTTTGGCCAGGTCACGCCACCCTGCTCCTCTCCCCATGCAGGGAGGGGACAGGGAGGGGTGGTGGCCCTGCCACCCTCTTGCCCTGTGGGAAGGTTCCCTTTGCATCAGGGATTCCCCCCATTGCAGGGTCCCCCCTTGCAGGAGGTTGGACACTGCTTTGGCCCCATGGGTCAGGCTGGTGCTGTGCCCCCACTTGTCCCCTCAGGGGATGTGATGTGTCAGATCCAAAAGGAAAAGAAAAATAAATATTTGGATTTTTTTTTTAATGATTCCTGTTATTTAGTTACTATTAAGACAGGCAGGGTGGGTACCCTGTGCTCCTTGGCACCCCCAAACCCACTGCTGTCACCCTCCTCCTGCATCCCACATCTCCCAGGGATGGCATCACTCTGTGCATCCTCCTGGGAGTTACTTTAATTTCAGATAAAGATCAAAAAATAAGGAAATTGCCTCCAACAGGCAGCAGGGAGGGAGGGAACGAGCAACAGGTGCCTGTTTGGGATGGGGAAGGGGAAGGGGGAGGGAACAGCACCCCCAGCCTGAGGGTGAGCAGGGCTTTCTGCTGAGGTGAAGAGGGGTTTTGAGGATTGGGGACCCCCATTCCAGCATCCAGGAGCAAGGCTGGTGTGCAGGACCCTGCAGCATCACAGGGCTGCAGCTGGATCCCCCATGTCACCCCATCCTTCCACACAGGGCAAGGAGGAAAATAATAATAGTTATGTATCAAATAAAAAAAGAAAAAGCAGACAAAATTGTAGCAGCAATTTCCCAATTTATTGAAACTGATTGATTTTTGCAGGTATGTCTAAGCTAAATCCCATCACAAAGGTTCTATCCGAGGGGCAGCCCCCGGCAGGCGAGGAACTGGGCAGCAACTAGAAAATAAGATCAGATTTACCTGAACTACATCGACAGAAAATCAGTACAACACAGCATGTTCTCCCACTGACTTCTGGTTACGAAATCTCCTCAACCTCCCCAAAATATTAAACACATCTTCAATACAAACACAGGTTTATAATAATTAATATAAAGTCAGTATAATATAGAATATTCCCAGCAAAAGAAAAAAAAAATCAACAATCTTCAAACACTGTCCTTTTTGTGTTTGTTCAGCTTTATTTTTGTAGACAGGTTTAAAGCACATTGAAAAATAAATATATATGAAAGCATACACACAGCACTCTGACTAGGGGGACCAAAAAAAAAAAAAGGCTGAAATTCAAAACATGATTCAGGATCTACAAAATCAAAGGAACCATTAATTATGGCTTTCATAGGAGTCACATGTGTCACAGAATGAGCGAAAATTAGATTATCTTTTCAGAATATTGCAAAAATTTCCAGTTTTTGCATTGTTTTCATGGAGTTTCTTTCCTTGAGGGTGATGTGCAAAAGGGGGAAGCTTTGAGGGGAGAGTGCTCGGGGTCAGTCCCAAAACACACTCACCCACCCCACAGCCACAGCTTTGCTTCGGGGAAGCGGAGTGTTTAAAGGCAGGAGTGGGGAGAGGAAACAAAAGGGGAAGTAATGCTGGAGTGGGTTTCCCCCTGGACAAAAAAATACTTGTTTTTGTTGTCCAAAAAACTGATTTTTGATTAAAGAATTAAAAAAAAAAAGAAAAGGGAAAGGACAATCACTTCGCAAACCTTCATTAGCTAAGTCCCCCTCTGCCTCCCCGCAAAGCTGCTCTGCAGCTGTGAGGCTTTGGGGTGACCTTAAGAACCACAAAACCGGGGAGTTCATGGTTTTAACAGTATTTTTGGAAATCCCAAATCGACACAAGGACCTCATCTCCATCCTTTATAGATGTTCTCCAAGTTCATGGATCCCTGGGATGTTTTCCAGAGGGCACAGACAGGATGATGCCCTCTGTCCGTTCCGCACCGTGGCCAAAAGGCTCTCTACTCCTGGCACTCAGATTTAAAATAAAAAATGAGGGTAATCAAGGAATTCAAGGAGGAACATTTACATGTACAAATGCTTTTAAAAAATGAGCTGCAAGTTCTCGAGAAGGGAGTATATCCGTGTTTTACCTCTAAGGGAGTTATTGTTTTGGAACTAAGTCTGTATATATATACACACACATATATATATATTTAGAAAAAATTAAAAAAAGGGAACCTCAGAGAAATATACAAAGCCCTGAAGGGAAATACAAAGACGAGATGCAGAACAGGCAGAATTAGTGGGGTTTTGTTTAAATATCCAAGAGCAGAAGTTTGCATAGGCAGTAGATCCGAGAGACCCCGGAGAGAAGCTGGAGGAATGCGATCACCTGGAGCGACTGATGAAGTTTATAAAGTTTCAGCATAAAAAACATGCCCAAATTCCTTTTTTTCAAACCCAAGTCAGAGCATGGAAGGTTAAAGATGAATCCCTGCATTTCCAACTCTGCACACCTCCATCAGAACAAAGCACTTCAGTAGACATCGGGTGTTAGAAGGGTTTTATTTGGTACATGGTGTGTGTTAGTGGGACAGAAGCACGTGCGAGGTTCTAACATGGAAAAAGTTAGTTTGTATGTGAATTTTCAATTTTTCTCTCCTTTTTTTGTTTTTGCTTTATTTTTTGCATCCTCAGCTCAAAGACCCTCAAAGTGGCACAGTAAGGAAACACTCCTGTGCACTGCCTGGCTCTCTGCTCACCCTCAAAAATAAGGAAAGAAAAGAATACAATATTTCCAAGGGAATTGTGAAGAAAGTTCAGCACTCCATAACTCTGATGACAAAATTGAGTTACCCAAGGGCAGGGAGGAAGAGGAGGGCTCGGCCCACAGCTGGTCCTCCTCAGAAGGTGGATGCACACACCAGCATCGGATGGGCCATCGGAATGTCACACAAACCCAGGGGTTTGAACTGTCTGGGTTTTAAAATTCTCTTTTAAATAGATTTTTACATATAAAAAGCAAAGCTACAAATAAGTCTTTAGGTACTGTATGTATTTGTCTACACGCAACAGGTGAGGCTGCACGTTCAGGACATCAGGCACCCCCACCCCCTCCATATTTACAGGGTAAATGACAATAAATACAGAGCCCACATTCTGGGGGGAGCCAAAATTGGGGTAAGGGAATAGCCTCCTTGCCTTGGGACCCCCCAAAACCACTGGAAAAGAGTATATAAAGGTCCAATCGTGACATTCTGGGTGGGTTTTTACAGTTTTTTAAATAGGGGAGGAGAAGGAAAAGAGGCTAAAACATAAAATGAGATTTTTACAAGAAAAATGTTCCTGCATGACCTACTCTGCTCTTCCCACATTTAAGGGTTATCCATGCTCACTGCCTAAAAAGAAGTCTCCCTAACTCCTCCAGTCCAAGGGGCAGCAGCAGCAGAGTTGGTGTGGCCCTGCTGAGCCACACAGAGGATTTTAGGAAAGACCTGTGTTCCACGTCACTGAGCACCCCCAAACCCACGGGGCAGGAGCCTGGAGGCTCCTGCTGGAAGCAATGGTGAACCAGGACGATGGATGCAGAGAGAAGGTGGTGAATGTCTGCAAGGAACTGAGGAGCAGAGAAAGGGAGTGAATGCCATAAACCCAGGATGCAACTGGAAAAGGGGGAATGAAGAGAGAACCAGCTCCTGCAGGTGCCAGGATCAAGGCTTCCACTGCACTCCATGAAATCCTGGCACCGAGTGGCTTAACTCCTTTCAGATTATTTGCTTTATGGGGGTTTATTGTACAATATACTTTTAATTCCTTTGCTGGGTGGAACCACGCTTTTCCTCATGGACCACAAGGCCTGCAGGAAGGAAAATAGCACCTTGAGTCATTTGGCTTCTGGCAATGGGTTGTCTTTCGTGACAGGTTTCAAGGTACCACAGTCACAGACATCGTAGAAAATTGCTCGATGGTAAGGAAGGAGTGAGGTCTTCAGCTTTTTTTTTTTTTATTTAAAAAAGCACCAGAAGCAAAGAGGTGAAGATACAACAAGCTGTTTCTCAGGAACAAGATGATTCCAACACACGCTGTTGCTGTTGTTATTTAGGTGTAGCTGGAAGAAGGCAACAGTGGCCGATATGAACGGGGAGAATCCAACTACCTGGCGCAGCCCCACAGAGTCTGAGGAGATGCTGGGAGAGAAACCTGGTTCTTATTTAAAGAAAAAATGGTTTATTTGAAAATTTTCACAGAACCAGTGCAGCTAAATCTGAAGGTTTTTTGTCGTGAATTAAGTAGGTGTTAGACCTACCGGTGATAAATGAGAATGTTGAGATTGGCAAGGAAGAACAAGGTACCCAGGTGAAATCCTGGCCCCACCAAAGTCCATGGGACGGGAGCAGCAAGATTCCACCCTGCTGGGATCTCCTCACCTCGGTTTCTCGCCTTTCCCAGCTCATCCTGTACTTCACTGAACGCCTCGGTTTTGCTACAGTTTGCATATATTTGTGAAAAAGGCAGCTGAGCAAAGGGAGAAAAGTGAAGATATTTGTGGAGAAGAATGACAGGTACAGAACTACCTGTGTCCTCTAGAGTAAAAGGTGCTTCCAGAAGCACCAACACGCGTTTCGGTGCCTGTGGATGACCAAGGCTGGAAGACAGGACGTGGGTAAGATGCCAGTAGGTCCAAGAAAAGTCACAATCTGTCTTTGATGGCGATTCTTTTGGAAGCTAAGAATCCAAGAGAAGTATTTGTAAGGCTGTAATCTGACTTGCCTTTTGATCTATTTGGCTCCATAAAAAATAATTAAAACTCTTTCAGTAACTTTGCAAAAGGCCTGTATCATCGGGGAGGCCCTCCAACACATCCATCCATCTGCTTTCACAACCCTAGCTTGGAATTCCATTGCTGCTGGGATTTTAGCACAGACAAAGTGTTTAAAAAAACCCCAACCAACCAACAAACCTGCCGTGGACACAAAGACCTCCCCAGTGCTCAGTTCAGAGCGAGAAGGGGAGGAGGATTCATGCTTCACCAGCCTCCTCACACCTGCAGAGACTCCACCTCCCTCTGGCTGGCTTGGCCAGAGGGGTGGCTGTGGGCAGGGGGTCACAGGGGGAAAAGGGAAAGGGAAAAGAGGGAAGGCGAAGTCAGTCGTGCCGCTGGAAGCGACACTGCTAAGACAGTGTCTGAGTGGAACAGAGAAGGACTTGTTTAGAAAACACAAGAGTTATTTTGCACACATGGACGACAACAAGGCTACTTAGTTTTTCCAACATACTCCTTCCTCCCCACCCTCCCTCCCCCTACAAACAACAGAGCAAAACAAAAAAAAACCAAACAAAAAAATAATCCCTAAGAAATCCAGGTAAAATCCTTGTCGTTCTCCCCAGAGTTGTCCTGCTCCTGTGGGGAGTCGACATCTTTGTCATCATCTAAAATCACGTCATCCTGTGACATCCCCACGTCATCCTTCCACTTGATGTCATCGTCGTCTCCCATCTCCTCGTCTCCTTCCACTTTGATGTCATCTGGGTCTTCCATGTACTGCCCTTCCCCGGGGTAACACTCGTCTGGGGACCCTTCTCCCCCGTTGTGGTCCAGGTGCCCGGCGATGCCGCGGCCGGAGCAGTCGGCACAGACGCCGTGGCGGCGGGAGCCGTGCTTGATCCCCACGCTGGCCGCCGACATGAACACCCGGTTGCAAACCTTGCAGACGTATTTCTTATCTTTGCTGTGGACCTGGAAAAGAAGAAAGATCAAACAGGTGAATGCCGACGGAGATGGAATGCGGGCTGTTCTCCTGTCCTTGCGAAGGCAAATCCACAACTGCAAGCTGAGATCACAACTGGCTTCCACCGTGAACTCAAACCCAACGCGATTAATTCAACCCAGCAATGATAACACAGTGGAAAACCCTTTGGGACTGCCTGTTCATCATCGCACTCATAGTTCTGAGAGGAACTTTTATCACAATTTTTTTTCTTCCTTTCTCTTTCTGTTTTTCCAGGGTGCATTAGTTGTATCACACCCACCACCAAGAGGAAAATGTTGAAAAGAAAAAAAAAGCAATCCCCAAGCAACCAGATTCTGTGCAGACCAGAGAAGAACAACCCTGATCAAACCAGTGTTAATCATGGTGATATAATGGTCTCCCTCCTGATCCCACAGCGGTCCAGAACCAAAAACAGGAGCACTGGGAATGCCTCCAGTATCTCCCAAAAAATGCACCTGACTGCACTTCTCACCTTATTTCTGACTACTTTGGTTTGACACAAATGTTTCTCCTCCATAACTTATTCTGCAAAAATCCTGGGCACATGGAGCTATCACAAATACATGGCCAGTAAAGGAAGTAAGGAAAATGCTCTGCAGGATACAAGAATTCACTTCCAGAGTCAAACTGCACTATTCAATGAGCAAAATTACATACTTTGAACTTTGAATACTTTGAATCACATACTTAAAACACCCGATTAAAGGTGAGATCTGTCCCTGACCACTTTTGCCCTGCATGGAAAGCAAGGAGCTTGACAAACCACTCAGCTGCTCCTCTGCCAAAGGCAACCAGAGCAGTGAGAAGTCCTGAACTCTACCACAAGGAGCCTCATCAGGTACTTTCACTTACATATATATATGTAAAATATATATTGATTTTATTTATATGTAGAAAAGTTCAGTTGGAAGAGACCCATGACGATCTTCTAGTCCAACTGTCTGACTGCTTCAGGGCTGCCCAATATGTATTATAAATATGTGTTTTCCTTTTATATATTTTTTTCTTTATTCTTTTATGTATTAACACCACACGGGGACAGCACAGGCATTCGATGCCCTGTGTCTGGCACTGATCCTCAGGAGAGACTTCAGGAAGTGCTGTAGAAGCACACAAGGATCCAGTGCCAGCAGTTTGTTCTGAGCAGCCCAGCAGCCACCAGAGCCTTGGGTACATATCACTAGTCCCTAATCCTTTTTAACTTGATTCTTCTTTTCATGCTCACAACAGCCTGTGGAAAAGGTTTTGCTGATTAAAGTCCTTCCTTTTATTTTAAAGCAGCTGCCTGGATGCCTGCTCCCTGCTCCTGCCTCAGCATGGGATCACCAGCTCTCTCCACCTGATTCTCCACAACCCTGCTCTCCAGAATACTCAGCTGAGCTAAAGCTCTTTGGGAAGAGGACAAATTGACCCATCGTAGCCCCTCAGCCCTCACTACTGCAGGACACTGGCTCAGGCTCTGTGTTGCACAAGTCCCAGCCGTGTTCAAAGCCTTTGAGTGCCTCTGATGTGCTCTGGCTGCAGGTTCCCCTGCTCCGAGCCAGTCCCCACGACATTCTTCTACTGCATCAAGAAAAGGCATTAAATTTTATCACTTTTTTTAAAGCAGTTGGACAGGGCTGCTCAGAGTCATCCAGCAGGATCTATAGGTATTACTCACTTTCAACTTGTATGAGAATGATTTTCAGGCATCAAAAGCTGAATAGGAGAACAGAAGGTGGTCTAGGGTGCAGAATAAGGGCTAAAAGAGCCATATAAAATAGAAATTATAAAACAGGCACTAAACCAATTTGTAATTATCACAGAATGGTTTGGGTTGGAAGGGACCTTAAAGCTGATCTAGTTCTGACCCCCTGCCATGGGCAGGGACACCTTCCACTAGAGCAGGCTGCATATCTGTTAAAAAACTGATCACCTCTCTTCTTTTCCAATGCTGACAGTTCAGTGAGCAGGTTCAAAGTGAGCCATATTCCTGGATGCAACTGAACAGAAATTAATCTTATCCCCTTTACTGCCAAATCAGTATAAAACACAGAAACAGCATTTGGCCCTCATAATTGCACAGTGCCATTAGAAAGATGACAGTCTAACTGATTAAATGCCAATATCACAAGGAAGAGAAGGGGAAATATGCTGACAACATCCTAAATCTACAAAAAAAAATTTAAAAGGGGAAAGTTCTCAGAAATAAAATGCTGGAGGCAAGCAGCTGGCATGACTAGGTGTTCCCTGCTGCAAAACCAATAACAGATCTCGAAACCCTTGCGCTTGCAGCAGGACTGAGATCACACTGGGATCTGCCTCTCCAGCTCCAGTGCCCCAAGGAAATAAGGAAGGGACACCTCAGGGAGCAGGCAGTGGCCAAGCAGATGGCTGGGCACTCATCTGAACAGAGGTGGGAGCAGGGAAGGAAGGGGAGGACATGGTGGGAGTTTGGGCACTGTGGAAGTTGTCACACAGGGCTCCAGGATCCCGGTGTGGGATCCGGGGCACTGTCGGTGGTGAGCTGGGCCTGCTGCTGGCACTGCTGCTGGAATCATTGCCTAGAAACATCCTGCTCTGCCACAGTACCACCTTTACTCCAAGCTTTGAGAACCTCTTTAAGATGGCAAATGATTTCTACCCTGAAAAGAAAAATAATCAAAGTTTGACTTAAAATGTTGTTTCTGAAGAAGCTGTGAAGAGCCAGCACCAGCCCCGCAATCAGAGCTGAGCAGCCTCTTTAATAAGGTATAACAGCATTTTTGATAACTAAGCATGGCCAGACCAGAGTAGCTTTACCTCAAGTTCTTGCTGAGCAATGTATTTTAAAGCTTTCTGCACCAAGTCATAGGATTACAGGATTGTTAAGATAGGGAAAGGCCTCTAAGACCAAGTCCAATTGTTCCCCCAGCACTGCCAAGCCCACCACTAACTCATGTCCCCAGAAGCCACATTTACACATTTGTTAAACCCCTCCAGGGATGGTGACTCCACTACTGCCCTGAGCAGCCTGTGCCAGGGCTGAACAACCCTTTCAGGGAAGAATTTTTTGCTAATATCCAACGTAAACCTTTAAAAGCCTCTAGCTGAGCTTGGAGAGCAGCAAGAAGATGAACAGACAGACAGCCACAAGGCCTTGGAAAAGCAGAGAAAAAAGATACAGGAGAAGCCTTCAGATGAGCCCTGGGTGGCAAACAAAACCCAGACTTAAATGAGGTGAAGCTCCTCTTCTCTTTACCCAGAACAAAAGGGCTGAGTCCCCCAGCAGTGCCCTACCAAGGTGTGGCGCTTCATGTGTTCCCGGCGGGTGAACTTCTTCCCGCAGATCTCGCAGGGGTAGGGCCTCTCTCCTGTGTGGGATCGCATGTGTCTCTTCAGGATGCACTGGTGCATGGCTGAAAAGCTGCAGTACGGGCACTTAAACTTCTTCCTGATGACTGTGAACTCGTTGACTGTAAGAGAGAAAGCAGAACACACAGATTGATCTCAAAACGTCTCAAAATAGTCTTCTCGTTGACTGTTTCACTATTAAATTAGTTCACTGTGAAATCACACTCTCACCCCTTAACCAGCTACATATTTTTAATCCTTTTACTGTACTACT
Source organism: Vireo altiloquus (assembly GCA_013396875.1). Taxonomy (NCBI): domain Eukaryota; kingdom Metazoa; phylum Chordata; class Aves; order Passeriformes; family Vireonidae; genus Vireo; species Vireo altiloquus. Next base: position 70,302 of record VZRF01013017.1, on the reverse strand, counting down.
GCCCATATATTATTAAAGCTAAGAAGTTGAGTACCTCCATCAGAGCAGCTTTTGAACAAGTTGACACACAAACATTTCTCAACAGCCTTTTACAGACATTGCTTGCTAACGGGAAAATGAAGAGGGCTGTCAACCTGCAGAAGTTCTGATTTATTATAAAGAATTATCTGAAATTTCAAAACGCTAACAGCACTACTTGTGGAAGAAGCAGGGAGGCAGGAATAGAAGTCCACGAAGGTGGCAGCCCAGCGGTGCCAGTGTTATTTATGGGGTGATGCAAGAACATCATCACACACCCCAGGAGCGTTTGGTGAAGGAGCAGAGACTGAGGATGACCCAGAGGAAACAGGACAGTTACAACCAGCATTTTCTACATTATCCAGTGACACAGTGACAGTGCCACCCACAAAATACAGCAGGTGAAAACAGAGTTTTGCTGCTCCCTGAGGGCACCATCCACCCACTACAAGTTTGGAAGTGAGTATCCGCTGTGGAGATGACTTTAAACCTCTCGTTTCTCCTTCATTCTATTGCTTCCCATTAGTGTGTTAATTTTCACCCACTTTTCTCCTAATTATTGTTATTTCTTAAAGCAAAATATTTACATAACAAGGAGGGGGAAAAAAGAAAGCAAGTTCTGGTTAATCACTGTAACTTATGTGCATGTAAATGGCTCCCGGTAAAGGAAACAGTCTGTGGAGGAGAGCTGGGGGAACAGAGGAATGCCAGACCAACTCCCTAACTCCTAACAGACCCAGAATTCGGCAATATTTTTAGATGCTTATTGAAATATTACAAATATGACATATATAATAAATGCAATATATAATATAAATGCCCTACTAAGTGTGTGCACAGTCCATGCCCTCAGTATGTCACAGGTAATGCCCTGGAATTACACTGTACGCTGAAAAATGGCCTTTTTAAAGAAAATTGGTAAGCCCACATACTCAGTGTCATTTCACGCTCAATTTGTGGGCTGTTTTCTTTTTTTCCCCTTCTGCTTTTAAAATTTACATTGTCTTGTATATCAACAGAGATGAAATAACATGAAAAGTAACTACATTTGTCACTCATGTAGAAATGCAAACCAGCTGGCACAACTAAAAGACACCTTTAAATAAGGTAATATCCTCCTGGGTAATCAGAACAAACATTTCAACACCAGCTCATCTTAGAAAATGTATTGTAAGTAGTTTTCTATTGTTCTAATACACACTAAAAGCATGATTCAAGATCTTAAAAGCTGTTGTGATATGAAGTTTATCTCAGCATTTGTTTTGACTACTCAGAATTAAAACACATCCTCCATACAGATAACTTTGTTGAAGAAAAAGGTCCTTTGATTATCAGTTTGCCTTGGATCTAATATTCCATTAGACTGGACCTGTGGTGGTCCAGCCCACAACTGCTTTTTTTTTTGGGGTAGCTTGGTGGTTCTTCAGCCCATTTGTAAAGCTGTCAAGAGAATTTTCCAGCCCATAGGGAAAAAACCCCAAACACCTGCTCCCTTGGGCCATGGCTGCCACACGGACACCAGGGTAAGGCAAGGGTAAGGAGTATTTTATTCACCTGTCAGCAAAGGTCACCCACTGCAAGAGGGCAGTGAGAAATGACTCTGCACTGCTTCACTGCTTTGGGAACCTCCTGGAGGAGATGCCTGAGGACAGCCTGATGCCCAGAGCTTTGTGCAAGCTCTACTTGTAACACTTTTTTTTTTTTAACAACTAGAATATGTCTTTTACATTAAAGGAAAATTTCTTTATTCTCTCCTAGGCTTTGACACTATCTCACCTATACACTCAGAGGCAAGGAGGCCATGTTTTCCTACAGCTGGTAGCAATTTTATGACACAAAGATATTTCTTATAAATACATTTCCAGTCCTATTTTGTAACCACATGCCACACACACACTTCTAACAACCCTGTCACTATGGAGGGTAGACAAGGCAAGCAAGCTGTAAGCTGAGCATGAGGAGTCAAGGGGGGACATGAACCCTCCTTCCTCCAGTCCTGCTCCACACCACACACACTGCAGAGCCTGGCTCCCAGGGTACAGAGCCACTGGAAAACACTGACTGGAGATCCTGACAGCAACCAGATCCTGGGATCACAAAGAAAAGTGCTTTAAGGACAGAAAACCACTTAATCCCACTAAATTCCTACATCTCCCGGTTGTACCTGATGCTGCTGTTCCCTCAGTGACCCGGTGCCTGCTCCCCTTTCCTACCCAAGTCTCTCCCTTCCCTTCAGGGCTGAGCTGCTGCCAAGCTGAAAAGGCAACACCCAACGTTGGGGGCACGACCTGCATCCCCAGCACACTCCTCCCCAGCCACCTGCTTCCAACACATCCACGGATTTCTAACAGCCTGTTCCTGACTCTGTCTGATTCCAAGATCCCTCGTGCCTGCATTCAGCTTAAATCACTCAAAACCAATGTTTTCAGCTTCTGTATTCAAAAATACTCACAGAACACTGTTTACAGCTATAGTTTTATTGAAAACTATTTTTGCACCAAATAGCCATATATTTAGTTCTGGTATCCACAAAAGGAAACAGCTGAAAACCAGCAGCATTGTCAGAAAAATAACTGTATTGCAGAGTTAACATTTTCACAGTCTTGTTAAATATACGCACCCACAGTACATCTATTTAATGCACAAATACCAGCTTTGGTATGAGCATCATCCTTTGTCAAAATGACAATATTTTATAGAGCAGCATTAAGTGTAGCAGCGTTAAGGTCCTAAGAAATCATCTTTAACATGATCATCAAGGTGATAAACAGCAGCACCACGGGTAAAGAGCTACTGGACACAGCACCAAAAAATGGAGAAGGAAATAGAAACAGTGCCACAGTAAAAAATCTGTGTACTTAATGCCACTAAAATATTTATGGAAATGTGTGTTTTTGAAACCAACACAATAATGCCTGAGAAAAAATCTTTGGTATTGTTATTTCAAGTAACTTATTTCACTGAAACTGTTAAAGGAAACAGGCTCCTACATCCCTGAGAGTGAAGGAAAAGCACTAGTGATGCCTCATAGAGCTGCTCTGGATTAACTCTGTAAATTGGCAGCTAGTTAATAATCACTGAAATACTACATTCTTTGGTTTATCAGAAAGAATTCACAAACTTCAGGAGGATTCTTGTCGGCTAAATCCTCATTATATTTAAGGTTATAAATAGCAAGGTGCAATTTAACTGTCAGACTCACACCTCCCATCAGCTTCCCGTGCCACTTCCTAACAGTAAAATCTGCTTCTAACACCTGTTCTACACAAACCCAATAAAGCTCTGCCCTGTTAAACCCTTCAGTTCTAACAATTTAAAAAAACCTAGTCCTGATCCTGAAGAGAAGCACTGGAAATTCCCAATGCTGAAGTCAGGAAGCACTCTCATGTACAGGCCAAGGAAAATACTACTGAAACCTCTATTAGAGACAGTGTTGACTACAGAAAAAGAATTCCATGTTGAATTAAATTCTAAAATACAAGAAAAATGAACAAACATGAAACCTCATTAACTATTATCACGTAATGAAACCTTTTAAAGTTTGCTGAAATTGCTTTTGCTTGCATCTTACTTTCCCAAGTCAGACAAATCCTTCCCTGCTGCTCCCGAATTTCCAGATAGGATTCATTGGGTTACAACTCTGTTTTCTGGCTCAGCTTTCTCCTTTCTCACTTGCTGATTATTTAAGAGCAAAATAAATCATGAGGCAATTACTCTGACATCTGTCACAAGGGAAGCTGACACTAAAAACTACACACATTCACAGACAGCCGAGATATCTGATGCCAAAGATGTCAACGGGAACAAGAGTGGAAAAAATGAACTTGACTTTGCAAAAAACATAAAATTTAGACCCAAATGAATAAAGTGTACTACGGTGATTACATAGGAACTTATTCTCAATTCTGACTGCAGCCTGCTCAAATGAAGAGTAAGGACTAAGCCAAGCAGGGAAACTCCAGCTTCCCAACCCTGGCACACTGTGGAGCTGTCTCCCTGAAGCTCTGACTCCCAGCAGGAAGAGGTGGAGCAGAGCTGCACCAGAATATACCTGGTTCCTTCTCTACAAGCCCAAGGAGAAGCAGGAACTGATGGGCTCTCAGTCACCTTTCCACAGGAAAGGACTGGGGAAGAAGCTCCCCGCTAAGTCCACATTGTGCACAACTAAGTATTTCTCATTTTTTGTCTCCCTGAGATGCAACAGTATCATGAGAAAAAACTTCTCTGAAGAACTCCAAAGAACATTTGTAGAAGCTGTTTTTTTTTTCTCCTCAGCTGTCTCTCACACTGAGGAAAGCAACCCCACATGCTGACAAGCTGTGCTGCACAGCGAGCAGCTGGGAAGCACTGCTCTTAATTATGCTACTTTCATTTCACAGTTACCATAATCTAGTTTTGTATGTAAATATATAGCAAGAGACACAGAAATACTGAACCTTTTAAAAAAATAAGTGAATTTCATAGAATGAAATACGAATTACAGATTTCTACCCACCAGGAAGAGCCATTGCTGATTCTGTATGCACACCCCAAGTTACAATTAAATCTATGTAAAGCCTCCTTCCTCTGCTTTAACACCACCACACTCAGCCTGGCTAACTTAATTACAGTATATAAACTAAACAAGCCACAAAAATGTACGGAATCCCTGAAAACCACAGCCATAGTCCAGGATGATTTTTTAAAAAAGCCCTGAAAGTACTGAAATATAATATCAGTAAAATATGCAAGTCTTGCAACAACTTTCAAGCCCAAATAATATACCCTATTGCACATATGAACAAGCAGCATATTTTTCTCCTTTGAAAAACACAGAAAACCAGACTTTACAAACAGCAATCCAGTACTTCCACAGCTCCTAAGTTCACAGTGAAAACCCCTGGAATGCCCAAATGGTCTAATGGACAGAACACTAGAGCAGAACTCAGAATTGAATTCTATTATTAATTCTATTGCTAGCCCTTTCAACAACCTAAGGGATGTTATTTTCCTGGGGAATTGGAGGAAAACATCACCATTTCTTTTATAAAGCACTTTGAGATCTACTGATAAAGCAGTTGAAGGTAGTGTCAGAACACAGATTGAGCACACCAATAAAACAGCCCATTTTATGGACCCAAAAAAGTTATCTTTGCACAAAAATTGCCCCAAGGCTGCAGTGACACAGCATCTGGAACCAGCACAGCATCAACTGATCAGCTCTGGGGAGTCACTCTATGAAATTACACCTCTGGAACATTTATTTGCAGTACAAGAACCACGGCACAATTTGCTTTTCCTAGTTCAAGGAAGTGTCTCATATACAACAATGGCAGCTATGCATCCTCAGGATCCTCGCTTGGTCCTACACTGTCCAAAAGCTCCAGCCCAGCCAGGTGGGCAGAGCCCAGGTAACACATTTTCACGTGGCTACTGAGGTTCTTCTGGGTGCCGAAGCCCTTCCCACAGCAGAGACAGACAAAGGTGCGCTCGCTCGAGTGCACGGACAGAAGGTGCCGGTTTAAGTCTGTCTTGTCGCGAAACAGCTTGGCACAGTTAGGACACTGCATCTTCTTACAGTGGAAGTGGATGGTCTTCTCGTGCCGGTCCATGTTGGATTTCAGGGTGAAGCTGGCGGGGCACTTGGAGCACTGGGAGCGGGCGAGCTGGCCGGCAGGAACGCCGTCGGCCAGGCCGGGCCGGGAGCAGTCGAGCACATCGAATGGGAGGAGCATGGAGAAGGCGTGCTCGTGGATGTGCTCCTTCAGCTCCTCAGCACACGGGAACACCCTCCTGCAGAAGCCACAGGTCAGCCTCTTGGCCAAGGCCGAATCCAGGAAGGCCCCATCAGCGGTGATGTCCGTGTCTTCCGACCTCGGGAAGCTCGCATCTGAAACAGCCATGGATACGCACGCACGGATCAGCCTCTTCTGGTATAAAATAACAACAGATGAAAAGAGTATTTTTCTCTCTGCTTACCTGAGTCAGAGTTATCAAACTGCCAGAGTGCCAGCAATCCATCATAGGCAGCCTGCAAAGGAAAAGCAGCGGGAAGTTAAGGCAGGCATTTACAAGAACTTGTCCTGTAGGCAGAGCTTTGGCTCCCATCGCTGTCACTGCCTTCACCCCAGCCCTTCTCTAAGGGAGACTCAATCATTTGACCTGGCAGCTCAAAGTGCCTTTGCAAAGCTTTCACTGCCAGAGCAGTGAACTGGGCCCTTGTAGCATTTGGTGTTTTGAAGACAGTAATCAACATCCCTGTTTAAGTCTTGGATAACTACTCAGTTTCCATTCTCACTAAGCATTTGTAGCTCCCACTCAGGCCAGTGGGAAATGCTGGACAGAAAATTTTCAGTTGATAGAACAGAACAGGAAAATTCTCCCTCAGCCTTTCCACATAGAAGAGCCTGTAGAGCACAGACACCTTCTGCATGGCTCCCTTTCCGCAATGCCCTCTGGCACTGCTGATCCAAATTCTAAATAAAAGCTGATTTTATATTTATTTTTTTTTACAAATCCTTCGCGATATGCCAGCGTGTGGCAGATGGCAGCCCTGTATGAGGCAGAGGCGTGCTGCAGCCTCGGCAGGTCTGTGCAGACCAGCTCACTTCACTCTACAGGGACTGCAAAGGAAAATCTGTGTTTCCACCCATTTGTTAAATAGAATTAAAGTATCGTTCAAAAATATTACGAATAAGAAATGCTGCAGAAAGCTACAGATTTTAGGTCAAACTTCTGATTTCTGTAATAGAGGGAGCCAGCCCACTTCCATCTGAATTCAGACAGTTACAAGAAACACAAATGCAGAACAGCAGAAGCAACCAATGGGTAGCTGAGGCCTCATACCATTATTATATGCTAGTATGCAATGTTGTGCAAATGAAGGGATTCACAAGAAAAAGGGCATTTATATTTTAAAAAATCCAGAGGATTCTGAACAGAAGTTCTGTTGAGGTAAGGCAGAAAGACTAAAATTGGGACAGCACCAGTCCTGACCCTCAACCAACTTCTAGTTTTAAAATAGCCTGTATTTTTTTAAAAAAAGCTCACAGATTAAAGTATAAGGTATTAGATCTTTCAAAATACTCCTAACTGGGGAGGATTTGATCAAACAGACACCTTTGCATTTCAAATTCTTTGATTTCTCCCCCCGTTCTTACCTGGGTTGAGGAAGGCACCTCTCCTTTTATCCCGGTTTCTGGTGACATTTCACCAGAAGAGCAGATCCCAGGGGGGCTCTGAGTGGCAAGGTGTGCTGAAGGCAGCAGGGGAAATGGTGCTTCCACTTTGCCATCACTTTCACCCCTTGAACGATTCGAGTTGGTGCCAGGCCCTGGGGAACACAGGAAACTAATCTCACCCACGTGAACGAGCACCAGCTGGTGGCTTTAAAAACAGCCTCGCAAAGGCAGCGCCCCAGCACTCGCAGCTCATCTTCTGTCAGTGGGAGGGAATGCAGCAGGACAGGGAGGCCAGGCTTTAGGTCTTTCTGGTTGATGAGTTGGTTTTTTTTAAAACCAGCCTCCCCACCCAAATGTCTGTGTGTACCGGAGTGACATCACAGGGCTCGGTCACTACAGAGTCCGTCGGGAGAAAGAAGCACAGTGCAGCACAAATATCCAGAGCAATCACATTTCTCTTGGAGAAGCACCATTCTGAACACATACATTTCCATCTTTAAGGAATGTACACGCAAACTTCATTCCACTAACTTTCTTGAAAGTTTGTCTCACAGGTTCAGATCTCAAGATCTGTCCGTGGTGGTTTATTTAATATCGGACTGTCAGTCCTTGATCTCAAAGTGCTTTACAAAAGATGGGAAAAAGGATTCCTGTCACTCTATATTTAGCAAGGATGGAAGTTCAAATATTTGTACAAAACTGTTCAATTATACCTGACCATCATTACAGTCTAAAAATCTCCCACAATTCAAAAGGAAAACATGCCGTGTCCAGCCCTCGCCTACACTATAGCAACAGCCAAATGGAAAACAATATTCCAGAAACTGCCCTGAGGATCAACGACAAAGCTAAATACAAATCAAGACTGTGTCATCAATATCAGTGTACATTATATATTATTATACAAACTTTAGCACATGCCTTGACTGAATATTGGAACAACATAGTGAGCAGGTTGCTCTTTTTGAAACACAAGGACGCAAAACCAGAAACAAATATGGCATAAAATAAACAAATTCATATTTAAAGCCCTCTATGCCTTAAAGGCTTTTCCATTTCTAGCACAAAAGAGTCTGATGGAAACCTTCAGGGATATAAAAAACACGGTCTTTAATGCAGCTACAAATAACAAGTCACAGTTTACACTGTGTCCGAATACAATGCACTCTGATCTGGGTGACAACAAAGCACTCGAGTGAAACCACACCAAGGTTTCACAATATGAACAATCCCAAAACTTACTTTTTTATCAGCTATCAAAGGAAATTCTGCTCTTGTACCAAAAGCTGGATGTTTAATTTACTTTCCTCTGCTTTGATGGCAGATTGATATCTTTCCCAACTTAGTTAACTCTATTCAGCTGGGATAACAACACTCCAAGGTTTCCTTCAGGTGCTGCTGATCTGTTGCTGTTGTCATTTAAAAGTAGGACAACAAAATGCCAGAAATTCAAGATAGGAAAAATGCAGGAAAAAAAAAAAGGAATCTATCAGTATTTCCTGTTAGAAACTGTTACCAGTAATCCAGCTGTACAGGTCCATAGCAGAATTCCTGCCTCAACAGCCACACATTCAGTTTTTTTACCCCTGAACCTCCCAAACATTCAAACTGCCCCAAAGGCATCTCTGGTTTACACTTCTTTGAACTAATGGTATTTTAGCACACAGTAAAGATAAACCAGTGGGGCCTGGCTTGATGAATTCTTTATTAGCACCTTCACAGATTTCCACAGGTTCCTAAAAAAACTCTGCACTTCTTAAAGCAAAAATAAGGCTAATGAAAGAGCAATGAAATAGAGCACAGAGAAGCAATAAACTGTCATCCAAGGTGTACAAACACACAAAGATGTACAACACAACAAAGATGAGTTTTCAAACAATAATCAGTATTTATTTGGTTTCAACAACTGCAAGTAACACAAGAAGAGAGAAACCCACATCAATGACCCACACTTTGTACACAAGAATGCAGATTTATGTCCATTCTGACTTGTACTGTGAGAAACGTTTCCCCCCCCTAAACTTGTACTAAAATGAATTTTAATCAAAAGTATTTTAACTTCTAAATCAGGAATCAAAACCACTTTCCTTCAGTCAGTTCTACACACAGAAAATGAAGCAGGGGTTTAGCAATATTTGTGTGAATACAGAATTCTCGTGACAGCTGGACAGTAAACTACTGTGGAAAAGAGAAAGGCAAAGTTATTATATCTCATTTAAAATCACATCCATTCTCCCCTAAATCTTCTTTTATCATGTACAAAAATTCCACACCAAACTGAATACCTTTAACTTCTTCCTGGGAAAGTTGACCACAGTGTAAAATGTATTCCTTAACATCCAGTGCAAGGATAAATTATTGGCTCCAATGAACCACTAACTAAAAATAACCTATTAGCTGGTTTGCCCAAAAGAAAAGGGCTCTGTGTACCATGTAATCACTTGGACTGGAAGCTTCATAGGAATTGCTTCTATAAACAGTTTCAGTTGCAACAGGGTAAACAGGAAAAACCAAACTTAGCCATATAAAAAAGCCTTCAAATGTGCTATTCTGAAATGTGGAAGTTGCCCTTTAAGGGAGTCAGTCCCCCCCACAGTCTGAAACTTTTCTTTTTTAATGAGAAAACAAGGATGTGAACTAACCACCTAATTTTCTACTGAATATTAAAATTCTCATTCTCTTGATTATACTTGGCAAAACCAGCCCAAAACATTCGACTGAAGCCTTTGAGACTTCTGGCCGTGTGATGTAACCGTGCGGAACAATGCTACCAAAGTTCAGGCTCATAAATGAAATAAGACATGTTATTAAACCAAGGAGCTTTGCAGAGCAGCTCTGCTGAGTGGAAATCACAGAACAACCACCTGCTTTTACAGATAAACCACCAAAACATGGCAAGACCAAGAAAACTCTCATGATGTCTTATCTGAAAGGCACCCCCAGAAACAACCCAGGCAGGTTCAGTAACCAACAGTTCCCCAGACGATCTCGGTGTTACCCATGAGTAACTCAGACATTTTTTTTCTGAAAACCCTGCATGTTCCAGGTTTCTGACAAGCATATGACCAGCCTTAATCTTGATCACACATTATGAACATCAGACTCTCAGAGCCCTTCAGCTGCAGGTTATTTGGCAACTGTGCTACCCAAAATTTAAGTTTTCCCTTCTGATTTTAAATGAGCTTGAACTGGTTAACTTCAGAAATTCACCATAGTGATACAACACCCACACACACACATTCTGGGCTTCGTTTTCCACCAGCTGAATGTCAAGTTCATACCTCATATGATCATATAATGAATTAGTTAAAAAGAACATGGGGTGAAAGGAAAACCTTGAGGTATCCTCCAACTTTTAAAACAGGATGAATTATGTGGAACAGAAAGTGAAAACTTTTAATGTGTGCAGTAACTTGGAGAGTAATAGCCCCTTTAGAAATGGCTCCTCCAAATTTTAAACATGTTTAACATCCTCTTTGCATCTGCCCACCTCCATTCGGTCTTTTTTCCTCCAGAAAAAAATACCAAAACAAAACCTGAGTACTGTTCCTTGAGGCAGTTATGTACTGCAGTGCTTTGTAAGAGAAGACAATCCAGTGATAGCAGCCAAGATTAAAAAACACTTCACTTCTTTAAAGTCAAGAGAGACTGATCACTTATAATCCCTGAAATAAGTGCATTTCTTTTCAAATCAAGACAGATGAAAACCTCTGGGTTTGGTTGTCTTGTTAAATTCAGTCTTTTTCATTTTGCTCCTGCCTACTCCCTCCTCCTTTTTTTTTTTTTTTAATATAACCCAGGACTTAAAATGACTCAACATCCTCAAATTGTTTTTGAAGAAAAATGTCAAAAACACCTACAAAGTCAGCTCCAACCTAGACTGTGCTTTTACATCTCCACAATCTTCCTAAGCTATCTTGCTTCACTGTCATTTAATACACTGAAAATTCTCATCAAACTTGATGTCCTGTTGTATTCAGTAATGACCACTTAAAAGGGAATCATATATCACAAGATCTTTTCAAAGTTATTAAAATAAACTGATACCTGTGAATCTGGATAAGATGAAAGAAAAATGTCTCAGCTCAGCTGAATGAAATCCAAGTAACAATGAGAAGACTGGAAAATAAAGACCTCAAATACATGCTGGACAGGCCCTCCTGAGCTCTGCCACCCCTTAGTGAGCTATCAACCACTCCCTTTTCTAAATGTATCAAGCTTTATTTTAAATCCTCCTGGTCTCCTGCTTGCACCATGCTCATCCCCAAATTCTGCTTCTCAACTAGTTGGGCAATCTCTAATTTTTAACCTGGATTTGACTGCTTCATACACATTTATCTTTACATCAAGTGGTGCTTCAGTTTTTAAGCAAAACCTAAAATCCTCCAGCCAGGAGAAGGATAATGGATAGAGGGCAGCCCCATCATTATTCCAATTTATCAAGACAGAAGATGAAATTGCTGATTTCACCTGTCAGGAGTCACAGATCCGAACCCGCAGTGCATCCATCACCCGCGGTCGCGCATCGATCCAGGCTCCCACCCATCCTGGTGCCAGCTCAGGGCACTCTGCTCCCTGCACTCAAACCCTGCCACTGAACTGAGCCACATCTGTGCTGTTCCACTGCAACTGAGGGATTTTCAACCCTGGAACCCAATCTGAACCATCTAAATCTGATTTAACTGGAGATCCTTCAGGAAGCGAGTTACTGTGAAAGAAACCAGAACACTGCACCAGCCATCTCCCACAAATATTTAATACAAAAAAAAAAACAGAATAAGGTACAGAAACTTCAAGGTTTTTGGATTTTTAAAAAACAATCCCACTGTTCCAGACATGAGAAGTGAAAGGAGACACTAAGTCTGACACGGTATTGTGCAGTTTTTTCCCTCTGTCACACAACTCCAGGGACAAGTTGGCCACTTGGATGAGGCTTGGAGCAACCTGGTCTAGTCGAAGGTGTCCCTGCCCATGGAAACGGGTTGGAACAGGATGATGTTCCAAGTCCCTTCCAACCCAAACCATTCTGGGATTTTATGATTCATTCTGTAATTCTATGACCATTAAAGTTAACTATCTTTTGCCACTAAGGAAACTAAAAGAAAATAGAATAATAGATATCCTAAGTGAACTTTTCATCCTATTTACCTGATCAGTTTTCTCAGAATGGATGAAGATAAACCTTTTTTCTGGAAATTAACATGCAGTATTCAGCTGCTGCTTGCCCTATTAAATTTCACAAATTATATATCTTCTCAGAGTATTACTAAAGCACAGCATTAATAATGTCTCTTTCTTTATGCACTAGAGAATCAAGCTGCAATGAAGGAAACACAAAAATATGCTGAAAAATCAGCTGTCCACACCTAATGGTTCATATCAGCTGTCTCCAACAGATCACCAGAAGAAAAACATTCATTTCCAAGTGCAAGTATAACAAAATCAATAGCTGCTCATTACAGGTCTAAAACTAAACTGCAAGAAGTAAAGATCATGTAATCTACAACACCCCAATTGTTTCCACAGATGTGGGAGCAATATTCAAGCTCTTCAACATCAATCAAATTTGGATTCAAAACCTTTCCCATAATGACCCAAATACTTTGTATTTTGTTTTTAAGTACCATTGTGCAAACAAGCAAACCAGAAATTTAAGGACAAGTGCTACGGGCTGAGTATTTTCTTCTACGACTTCAGCAGTTAACATTAAGGTCGGATCAATATCAGACAAAAGTTTCCAAATTTTATGGAAAGTGGGATTAAGCAGGATTTAAACCTGGATATAAACACATCAGCAGCAACAAACGAGGTGATGACCTGTATTTTCTTCTCACTAAAGATTTCACTTAAAGTGTCAGTAAACAAAACAAAATAAAAAAATAGAAGAATGCCAACTTACGGGAGAGCGAGTGTGTGCCTTTGGGGAGGTACTCGAAGAGCAGCGAGCTGTCCTCGCCCAGCATGTCAGCTTTCAGCGACAGCAAACTGTTCTTACTCATCAGAGCCGCGCGCAGGTTGGCCACGGTGGCTGCCTGGAGCGCGTCCTCCTTGTCTGGGGTCAGGGGCTGATGGATGTAGCTGGATTCCCCACCCAGCAGAGCTTCCTCCACGTTGGTGTAGGGGTCTGGTCGCTCCACCCTGCTGTCCGAGCTGCTGGGCTCTGTCCCGGCCACATCGGCACCTGCGGGAGGGAAGATGCTGTCAGAGACACAGGAAAACTCCCGGCACCGGCACCAGGACCGTGCACCTGCCTCGCGGTGCATCTGGGAAGCAGAACCAGGAACGCAGTAACAATTATTTTGGCTTTGCTTTTCATGTGGGAGTGCTGCTTCTCACCCCTCTTTTTGTGCCTCACAGCTGGGGGTTCTGTTTTTCCAGCCTGTTCCCACCTGCCTCACCGACTGGGCTTCAGTTCAGTACCACATGCTGTGAAGGCAGGGCAGAGGGAGGGGATGTGTATTTGATCCACAACCTGGATAAAAATATTTATTTATCTTACTCTAAGATTTCAAGATGGTTTGCTGGTACTGAAATTACATTCAGTGGTTTAAGTTCTGTTTTTTCCCTAATTTTATACTCCAGTAGTCCAAATTTTTGCTCTTTCATTTCTTCCCCATGATGAAGGTTTTGAGAAACCCAGTAATAAACGGCTTCTAAAAGTGGGGCGTTGAGTGTAAATCCCTCGGGGTCACCTACTCTAAAAAATACAGAGTAGCCAGTGGTTCCCAGCATATAGCACAGGGTGGGTTTTATGCAGAAGTGATACAATTACAAAAAAAAATATACAGAGCAGCCACTTTACAATATGTAACTACAAAGACACTGTATAAAAATATAACATATTAGTAACAAATATATCAATTACTGAACCCAAACAAAACCAAAAAAGCTATGATAAGGTAAATTCCTTCCTGCAAAAACATAGTTTATTTTTGTATTTTTTGGGGAGGTCTAATTGAAGAGCCTCTTTTGTTTGAACTTTGACTCTCTTATCAGCTTAAATAATTTATGTATTTTTATGTAAAGGAAAATGACTCTCAGATTCCTCTCTATTCTTCACATGAAACAACAAAAATTACACACAAAAAGCCCATTTTTAAAGTGCATAAAACAAATTGCAATTACCTACTCCACAATCTGCAGCAGCAAACACAGCTGACACACTCAAAGCCCAGCTGAGCACCTGGCAAACAGAGCTGAAGCTTCCCAACAAACTTATGCCTTTGTGGTATTTCTCCTTTCAGTGTACAGGGGAATAAAAAAAACATATCTAAAGAGAAGGCACAGATAATGAGCTATCAGATGGAAAAAGAAGCTGTTTTGCAGGTCCTGAATATTTTATTGCCTCCTAGTTTAAAAGAGATTTAAATCTACTTAATGCAAGAGGGAACTATGAGAACTCAAACCAGTGGTAGGACACGTACAAAATTAATACCTGCTGCTTTCACAAATTCGCCTTGCGCTCTTCAGGGCAAGGAATTCAGGTGTTGTCCACACACAGCACTGCAATAAACTCACTCCTGTACAGAAGCTCAGGAGAAGGGAGGAAGTGGAGTGGGACACTCCAGCACTCGGCTTCTGCAACTCCAAATTAGGGCAAGGCATTAACCTGCAGAGCCTTATTAAAAAATGCTAATGAGGACACTGGTACCGTGCCCACCTCCTGTAACCTGGAAAACAGCTGAAGGAATATCATTATTTTTATCTCCATTTTACAGGTGGTGGCTGCCAGGGAAAGATGTGGGGACTCGCTCAAGGTGTCCAGCCTGCGGAGCCAGGAGCAGCCGGCGAATTCCCCAGCCCAGGCATATCAGATTCCAGAACATGTTCAGATTGGCTTTACTAAGCTGCACTGTTCTGCCAGTACATCCCACTGTTAAGTTGTTCCTTTGAAAAACAAACAGCCTCAAAGCAATCATAGGCAGAGTGCTCCCAAACCCTGGAGATGTAGGGAATGCCCAAGGCCAGGGGCTACAAAAACGCAGTAGGAAGTTCATAAATGTGAAGTACCAGAGATGCTCTCTGTTTAAAACAAACCATTTTCCCTCCTCCGTCTGTGTTTTGCTGGTATAATTTCATATTATCAGTTTTATTAAATCTTAGCCAAGCAGAAGAATTCAAATGCTTTGAATTTTTACGTATTTTGTCATACCTCTGTTAGAGGCTCACAGGGATATCCAGTTTTCTAGATGATAATGAAGGTTTTTTAAAAACAAGCCAGCATGCCTACATAAAGGAAAATTACAAGATAGTAAAAATCAGCAGCTGTTACAAAAGGTGGTGAAGGAAGCAAATTAAACTTTAGCCCATTAAACTGGTAAGGTAACAGAGAGCTTCATCACATCAAAGCCACGATAATAGCCCTGTTCCACTGCCTACACGGGGAATCACAGCACGTAACTCAGGCCAGAAAGGGTGTTTACCCACAAAACTGTGCTCCCAAATAACCAGGCAGGCAGGAAATCACCTTGTGCTTTCTGCCCTCCTTTCTCAGAGCCTGTTACAGCTGCTGATTGACAGTTGCCAGAATCAGCTGCTGCCCGCTGCACATAAACACTAATTGCTAAAACACATGCAGATTAATTGTAACCACAACAAGACATTAAATGTTCCTCAAAAGCCAAGATTAGAGACAGACAGTGAAATAGATGCTTCAGAGCTTCCAGTATTTATAGCTGATGTAATCTAATCAAACACACATTATGGCAAAATAAATATCCACTTAGTCAGATAAGTACTAAAATACTCTCAGCACACCAAAACCTAAAAAATGCACCATGTTCCTCTCCATGGCGCCTCCAAAACCACTTCTCTTCTCTCTAGAATGCAGCTCCTTTTAACAAGATTTAGCCAAAGAATTATATGAATCGAAAGCATCCGTCACTTCCCAGTAATCCAAACTGTTTACTACAGCGCTTCAGCCCCGCGTAAACCAGGCTTTAGTCAATGAGCTTCTATTCTGCAATTATTCACTGCCACGGGGCCCAGAACTCCCTCCCAGCCCTGCAGAGCTCGTTTTTCACCCTGTTGGGACAGCCCCTGCGAATGCAGGGCTCCACACGCAGGAAATCCCGAGCTAAACACGGGATTAATGCTGCTCGGAAAACTGAGCTCATTAGTCTCTTTAGCAAATCATTATTTTGTAGTTATTCTATTACACCAGCCTACTTTCCAAAACACAGAAGCTTTAGAAAAGCTTTCTTAAGTTTGTTGACTTGGATGAATATTTTATTGTTAGTATTTATTGTCAAATAAAACACAGGGCCTATTTTTTGACAGTTTTGGGAACAGTACTTCCATGCAATTCTGAAAACAACAGTGAAATTCTTACCTACACATGAAAGGGTCGCACAACAGGGATACAAGGATGGTGAGCACCTTCTCACTGAGGTCACCCATCCCAGCTGAGCTCAAAACACAGTTCATTCCCAGCCACACTGACCAGCCAGGCTTTAACAGATCCATGAAGAGGAATAAACCTCACACCAGGACAGCAGTACAATATTCCCAACACACCCAGAGCGTTACTGTGGGAGCCCTGGAAGTCCTATAAACCAAGCTCCCATCACAAACCCAGGAATGGGAAAACCAAGTTGCACTTGTCAAAGAAAAACAAGAACTACAGACATCTGGCAGCCCCTTGGAACGGGCTATGGCACAAATCAAAGTAACGCAATGTACTAAAAGTATCCAAATGTTAATGTGATAATTTATTTTCAAAGATCTAGGAGGAAGCTGACAATAAAAAGCATTAAACCTAGTCCAACAACTGAGCAAAACACACATGTCATCCCAGAAACAGCAAGGAAAAGCTCCATTTTAAAGACTCCATTTACTACCTTAATTAATTACTTTAATACGCAAACCATTTTTTTCCTTGTATTTCTTCTCCCTGCTTCTGTCATTTTTTCTCATTACAGCTTAAACTCAGTTGTTACCGAAGTACCTCCTCAGCGTCTGCTTCTCTCACACCACTTATTTCTTGTTTGTACTGTGTTTTAACCTTCTCAGTAAACCCCCAGTGGGGTTTCCCAGACTCCCAATGCTATTATTCTCTTTCATAGTTGGGGTTTTTTTTTTAATTATTTTTCCCCCTTTTCATCTTTTATTCCTGCTCTCTTATGTAGACAGTTGAACATCTAGAAATCAGTAGCTGGAGAATGAAACCCATGAGAAGAAAGGCATGAATAAAAGCCATACAAGGTTGCATCTGCTGCTGGAAAACTCAAAGCAGAAACAAGCTTTTTCCTCAGGAACTAAAGGCAATGTTTTTCTAGGTTGTTCCTTTTCAGTATTGCCCTTTTCATTACAGTCTCGAGGTAAGAGGGGATCCAAGAAATCTGTCATCTTCTCTTCAAAGCCCCGTTTAGAGTGGCAGGAGCACAAAGCAGGGATGTTTCTCCCTCAGTGTTCCGAGTCTCTGGGATGCCAGGGTCGTGTGACGGATGTGACCCCCAGCAGCGAGGGAGCCACAGGCATGGGAGTCCTTAAAAGGAGGGCAACAGTACCTCATGTACCATTTACAGAGCTTTAAAACAGTTCCTGTGTGTTTCTACACCAACCTGGCAAATTTCAGGAATTTCTGAGAAGCACTCCCAACCCCTCCTCAGCCCCCCTGGAATGCAGAGGTGTTTCATGAGCCATTCCTCTAGCACACCTTTCTGAACTGGAGGTCTCACCACTCAGCATCTGGAGCAAACTCTCTGCAAGTCCCACAGCCTCCAAAGACGATGGCAGTTCAAGTCACCTCCTGCCACAAAAAGCTCCTTAGCCTTTCCTGTAGCTCACCCCACCTGCAGGACCCACCTTGGCAGAATTAGGGTGGAAAGGTGAACTAAAGGGAAGACATTTTTGGGTACAAGAGTCTTGCTGTCAGCAAGAAAAGAACCAGGGAAAGTAGAGTCTGGAAGGAGGAGCAGCTGGAGTTATGTCTGAAGCACCATCAGACAGGGGAGTGGGAAATCATCCTGACCTAGGGCAACATTACTGCTCTATCACCTGGAGTCATCTCTAAGAATTGCAAAATAAATTAGGTTGAAAGTGACTTCACAGCTACTTTTAGAGTTAAGATTCCAGTGGCTTGTACAGCCCAGTTATGAATATCAGCAGGGAAGACAAACTTCCCCAGGTCCTTCCTTCACCTTTTGACCACTTTGTGAAGAATCTCCTCCTTTCACCCCAAGAGAATCTCCCTTCCTGTAACTCATGTCCATTACCCCTCATCCTTTCTCAGCCCACATATGAGAAGGGTCTGGCCCTGGATAATTTACCTAGTCCCCTTTTCCAAGATATTAAACTAAGCTGTCTCAGCCTCTCCTCACATACATCATCTTACTGGCCTCAGCTGCGCTTGCTCAAGTTTGTCAAAGTCTTTCTTGGCCTGGAGAGCCCCAAACTGGATCCTGTACTCCAAATGCTCTTCCTAAGGCAGGCAGCCAGCCTTCCCTGGCTGTGAGGGCACACAGGCTCCTCTTCAGCTCCTTACTCACCAGAAGACATTTTCTGCAAAGTTGCTTTCGCTCTCCTTGGCTGCAAACCCAAACTGCTGCACAGGGTTATCCTGCCCCACACACAGGACTTCGCACTTGTCTTGGTGGAATTCCTGCTGTGCCTGGCACCGCTGCCTTCCAGCCACTCATCCCTCTCAGCCTGGTGCCATCCAACAACTCGCCTGAGGGTTCACAACATCCCACCACACAACTTGTTAATCAACAAAGCCAACAGCATCGGGCCTGGAAGCAGCCTGAGATGGATGCAGGCATCACATTTCCTGGGGCAGATGTTTTGGATCTCCTGCACACAGCTGGATAATTTTTAGTGTGATGGAAAATTTAATTTTTTGTTTGTTTGTTTACAACATGACAAGCAGAAAGGGAAAGAGGTCCCAGCCTCAGCAACTTCTCCCACCCCAAATTCCTGCACCCTGCCCTGCTACTCAGTGGTACCAAGGCCACACATATAGTTGTGATTGAACTTGAGACAGGAATTAATACGTTAAAAATAAACTGATTTATTAAAAAAAGTTATTTTTAAATGCAGATCAGTTCCCCTCTCTGGTTCTCTCCATGGTTGCACAGAGATTTTCACCGGAACAACTGCAGGAGAGCGTGGGGGTGCAAATAAGTACCAAAGGAAAGTGGGAGCCACTTAAACTCAGCTTTTGTTTCAGGTACACTGCCAAATTGTGACCCAAAAAAACTTAGGTGAAATCAAAGACTTAATTTTCTGAGGTTCTTCTACCTATTTGGGTCAAGTATCTGCTTGACAGTAGATTTTATGTAGAATTCCAGGGATGATGTTTCTTGCATAAGTTTAGGAAGGTTTGGCTTGATCTCCTTCTGTACAAAAGACAATTAATTTTTAAACTCTCAGGGAAAAAAAGAAAAAATAGCTTTCATTTCATAGTGTGCTTTTTGATTGGGAATTAAAAAAAAAAAAAAGAGCAGACAGGCTGGCAGAAAAATGACAATCTTTTACCAGCTGCTAAAAATATCCTTGAAGTTTGTATTTCAGTTCTCTCCTCCTTTCTAACAGAAATCTTCCAAAAGTGTTTAACAACTTACTATTTGTTAAGCAAACCCCAGCATTCTCACCCACTGCAATATTTACATGGGGAAGTGATGCCATGAGCTATATTGGGTTTGATTTGCACTATTTACAACCATAACAGCAGACATGTGGATACAATAAATGTGCACAGCATTCAGAATCAGCTCCAATTTCCTAGGGCAGGAAACAATCAAGCAAACATAGATATTTAACCACAACACATATGATCATTAAAAACTGCCTTTATGTTAAAGGCTGTAAGATATCTTAAGTAAATCCTTATGGAATCAAAAACTTGGTCTCCTTCAAGGTGTGCTTTCCCACCTGTCTTCTTTCAGGTTTTGAGTCCCACTACAGCTTCTCCACCATGACTCAAAGCAGAGTGACCTGGGACTGTCAGGATTTGAGTTCTGAAAAACACAATCCTGCAGGAAAGTGCCCATTTCCAAAGCTGCTCCTGTTTCTGGAGGGCTCAGGAGGTTTCAATATAATTTTCTAGCCTACATTCATAGGATGTTCACTGTTATACCAACAGAAACATTCTCCTCACCAGCTCTAGAACACAATTGCTAAAATAAACCAGGCTTGTTCTACGGAAATATGACCTGGTTTTATGCTGCTATTCCTCCAACATATTCCAAAAGCACAAGTGTATCCCCATCTTTGTCTTCCTCAAAACAGTAATCAGAGTACAAATAACTGGAATATTCCCTCCACTCTTCCAGGTACCTAGAAAAAAAGCAATCAATTTTCATCTCTTTCCCGTAACATTTGTTTTTCTACCATTGAATCAAGTTCTGCAGACACTTTTCTGTGGTCAGCAAAAGGAGCTCCTGGCCCAAACCCTGCTGCTTGTTGCTGCTCCCCTAGCTCCTGTTAGTGACCTCAACTCAACTGTTCCTTGGGCTACAGAGCAAACCTGGTCAACTTCTGATCTTCCTAAAGAAAAGACAGAACAAATGCAAAAAAGAGAGAAATGGTTAAACTGGGTAAGTTCATTGTTTTTGAAACTATTCTAAAATGGGATAAAAAATTATCTTTGCAGAAGCAGGAATGACTGGGCAGTGCAGAAATGCCTTAAGTCACTCTCATTTCTCCAAAATATGCAGAGAATTGTGCAGTAACTTGAGACTATCACTTTAAAAGTACTGTAAGCTTAACCTCTTTTTTCCAAGTCTCCTAATTCAGGCAGTAAAAGGAGTGACATTATTCCCTGCTGCTCCTCAGGACAGAGGCAGACACAAACATGAAGGGACAGAAATAAAACATTCAAGTACCACATTAAATATGAATATTAGCACTCGTGATATGACAGAATGCTGAGTTATAAACTCTGAAAATCCTCAGAACAAATATTTACCTTTTGAAACAAGTGCCTTGAAGGAAAAAAAAAAAAAAAAGATAGAATAAAAAATAAATCAGAGACCAGTACAGAGAAACTTGGTTCTGATTCCCAGGCACTGCATCTGAAGAATTAATTCCTACTACATTTTAATGCAAAAGCAGCACTGCAAATAGGGAAATTAAAGTCCTGGACAGGGCTGATTGCAAAGTAGGACTAGAATTTATGTTAAAATACCAAAAGCTTCTTGATTTCTCACTTGTAATTTCAAAGTAAAGAACCAAAAGGGGAAAAAAGTTTTGGAAAAGTTGAGATCTCTGTAAAGAAAAGCACAAGGAACAAATAAAATAGTGAGAACGGCACTCAGGAGAGGGGAAATGCCTCTGATCTCTGGAGTTAAAGCAGATTAACAGAATCAGAACTGCTACCACGGGGAGGAGGAAGAGGAGGAGGAGGAGGAGGGCTTGGGAGCCTGGGGAAAATGGAATGCAGGGTGGGGAAAGGAAACAGACACTGAGCTTTGAGCTAAAGCTGGTTTAGGGTGGAACCATTTTAAAGCCAGGGTGTAGCCAGGGAGTAAGTGTGTCTGGTTTTTAAGCGATGATTTTAGTTTCCAAACTTGAAAATAACCTGACCTAACCCTTCAATATCAGAAACTCCAAAGCTACTCCTGCACAGATCGTATCCTGATAACTCCATTAGATAACTCCCTGCAGCTGTGGTGATACGGAGAACCTGAATTATTCACTGAGCACGCTCTGCAAGATTCTCCATACGGACACAGACATCAGTGGTGTTTGGCGTGGGTTTTTTTCCTTTGGTTTTGCATTTTGGGGCAACTCTCAGCCACCTCCATGCAGTGCACTGGTGCTTCAGGCACACTAAGAGTTCCAGAGAGGGTCCAGGAACCTGGGCAGCTCCTAAGCCCAAGGAATGCAGGCTAAGCCGATTTCGGGCTAAGAAAGAATTCAGGGGGTGGCATAAGAGCACAGAGCTGTAACCCCTCCATGCCTGGCTGCATCACTGGCCACCAGGGCTTATGGTGTCAAAATACCTCACCAGCAAAACCCCCTGAATTGTAGCAAAGAAGGTTTTAACACCTTGCACCATAACTGCAACGTCATGGCTGTAAAAGAAAGTGGAAAAATGCAGTAATGAACTTCATTTTCCAAGTGGTAGAAAATTTGTAGTTTACTATTACCTACCTTCAAAAATACTTCAACACCTTTCCAATAAGCTGTTTTGATCCAAAACATCTGTCCTGTTTTAAAAGTGATCTTTCCAAAATGAGGCATAAAAGAGGTTGAAGTAGCAAACTAACAGTAGGAAATTATTAAAATTTGAGCCTGTGTTGGTTTTTAGGACATCAGACATCCATCTGACGATTGAAATTTTTGCCAGCCCAGTTTTTGGTCACGGATGTAACAAACCATTAAACACCTGAAGTTTTCCCATCTCAACCAGGACTCAGACCATGGCAGGTGGACTGGAGACTCCCTCTCTTCAAAGTAAAATCCATTTAAAGGAAAATTAACTGACTGTATTATGACCCAGTGGCTTTTCTGTCTGGATTATTTCTACAGAACATGTTTCCAAAACTTCTCTTAGCACCTCTTTCAATACATTCATTTTTGTCTTGTAGAATAGAGCAAAAATCTTTAGGAGTTCCTCGAACACCTGAATCCTGAGTACCAACACCACACTTATCTTTCCCTCCTTTTCTCATTTTGCGAAATCTGGATTCCTCTAGTTGGACTAATACACTTGCCAAATACCACAACGGAAACAGGGGAATTTTCAGGGGAATTACTTATTTAATAGTGACTTGAAAACATGAATCAAGGGAAGATTTGAAGATTTGCACTGACAATGAGACAGAGTTACAGGAAGCCCAGTAGCTTGCTGAGAAAAAACAACTTTTTTTCAAGAATAAAATTCTCCTGTAATAAGGCAATCCACAAATTCACCTGCCTGCATTCACGTCCAGAGGCCTCACCTGCAGAAAATTAGTTGAGTTCATCTAGAACAAGCTCTTCCTTGCCTGCCTGTGAGGTCTTTTGCAATGTAAGCTCACTATGTGATCCAACTGTTCAGCATCTGTGCTCCCCAACAGCTCCTGTAATCATAATTTGCTCTCTGGAAACCAAGACAGAAAAAAGGATGGGAAAAGGCTGACGACACCAGCTGTCTCCAGGCTTCCCAGGGAGCCAGCAGCTCCCTGCAGCAGCCACTGCAATCACATGTGTGTCATTGGAAAACGAGCAACTTGAACGTCTCCTCACCGGGAGGGAGGAAACTTGTGCATAATTAAAGATTTTGATGGGGAAAATGTTAAAGGAACTGTGAGCTCTGCAAAGTCAGAAGGATACAGCAAAGTCCTGCCCGTCCTTCCCATGGAGGTCACTACTCTGGATTTACTCAAGTCCTGAAGCTCTTCTTAACAGAACACAACAATTTCACTACATGTAACCAAAAGAAAGAAAAGAGTTCCCAAATTGTAGTGCCTTTAAAAAGGGCTTCTCTGTTTTTAAAATAATTAGCTTCATTTCACAGTCAATTGGCACACAAAAATTCACTTGCAGCTTTTGGGTGCAAACACTCAGAAGATGTGTGGGAGTATTTCCTTGGAAATAAATTCCTGATTCATAACTACCATGCTTGAACTAACACATTAATAAAGCCGTCAATAAATCCTTCAAAAGACACCCTTCAAGTGGCAGAGTTTTCCATCATGTGAAGAGGCAAAGCCAGCAACTCTTTGCTGGCTTAACAGTGAAGATATCCATCCTCTTTGGCAAGAGCCTTCCAAACACCACCTGATCGTGTAGTCCATGCACTTGGGATGTGTAATCCTGTAAAAATTTTATCCAGCAAGGTTAAAGAAACAGGAACCTAAGGCAAATAAAGATGTTCAAGGCACAAGACTGCTTCTGAATTTCATAAGCATCTTTGATTCAAAAGCTAACAAACAGCAATATGTTTCTTGAGAAAATCTATGAAATTCAAAAAGAAAGTGATAAAATAAAAAGCAGACCTGATCCTTTGGCAAGTCCACGGAGGAAATTCTTCTTGGCTCAGTTATGAAGAAAGTTATTATTTATAAAAGCCCATCCTTCAGTTTACTTTGGAGAACTGCTGCTTCAAGTTAATGTGGCTTGGTGAGGAAAACATATATATGAATGTTTCCTACGAGGAATGACAGACTGACATCCTGAACAACCCAAACAGGATGAGAAAGAGAAAACCTAATGTGTTTGATGCTAAACAGACAGTCTAAATTAATAAATAGGAACTAGAATGAAAAGATGGTGCTCATCAAGCTTTGTGCTTGACTGACACCACCCTGAGAAACTGAGAGCTGAATCACAGTCTCAATCCAGCCCCTCGGTTTTTCATTTGCATTCTTTTGCAAATCCTATTTGATCATTCTTTCTTGCATGAAAAAGACAATCTTCATGGCAGACATTAACAATCTCGTGCTATTTCCATTATGTTAGATTACCATTAATAAGATTACTCCAGACACTCCTTTTTATTTTAATCTCCAATGTTGTCAAATTCAAAGACTCTCAACAGCACCCCACCAGCAGATGGGAAATCAACTGATTCATGAAGAATCTTCTTACCCTTTCAATTTAAATAAAACCTGTGCCTTTTTTTGAGATGTCATTGATTTGTATTTAAATAGTCTACTTAAATATTTGGGACACTTTAATACACCTGCCCATACTGATAAGAATGTTTTTCTCACTGAAAGGAGCACCACTGATGAGTGTGAATGAGCTGTTTCAAAAGCAAAGTTTCAGTGATTGCAATGTGCTTCTTTGTAATATAACAGGAATTAAGTAATCCTATATAATAGAGGAGTAGGAAGCATATTTTTCATCTGTGAATATCCTGCTCCAAATAATCACTGAATTCAAAGGGTGATGCAATGGTTACTTGCAAGATTCCCCTTCCAAAACGCTGCTGAAACGGAGTGCTGCTTGCAACCAAGACCAAAAGAGTATCTTGCACAATTTCAGGAGGAAGACTGAACTTTGAAGAAGTATTCTCCTAAATCAGCTTTTGCATTTCCAGAAGGTCTATGTTAGCCCAGCAGTATAGAGGCATTTGTAAACAGCACCCCAGTGATCCCAACAAGACCTTTCAGCCTTAGCAAGCAGCATCTTAAAATAACTGATTAGATCAGAAAAGTGATCGAGCCCCAAAGAACAAAGAGTTCTAGGTAACCTTCTTTCCTCTCAGTTACTTCTGAAAGAACATTCAACACCCATTTCCTCGGTAAGTGAGTAGCTTTCCATCTTAGATGTGAACACTGCTGATAGGGACACTTCTAAGTACATGAGGTAGAAGAGAGCCCCTAGACTATGAAGTCCATTTTAAAAAATGAAACCTGACATGACTAAATCAAAGACAACCTCAAGCTGAAATGTCAACACAACCCAAATACTTATTACAAGTGTCTGAACTGTGTCATTATCCATTTGCACACAAGAAAATCAATTATTCTTCACACTTAGGAGTCAAGTCTGCAACACCCCTAGAGCACTGCTGAATTCTAACAGGAGAGGGAAGAACCTGGGGTACCAAAACCCAATCCAAGCACTCTGTAGCTCAGGAGATGGAGAAGTTTGCAGGAAAATATCTCCCATCTGCTGGATATGGGAAATACCCATACAAGACTAGAAAATCTTGCTGCTTGCAGGGCCCCAGTCAGGAATTTTTTGGGGGTAACAGGGTTGCTTTTACTTCACAGTGAAAGAGGAGCAGCCTCACCTCTGTGCCCATTTGATTTCCCCCAAACCACAGGTTTGCCACACGAGAGGCTGCCTGTGGACAAGGTGTCCAAGGTTAACCGAAATTGAACATGTATGGATCTCAAATCCTTTGAAATCATACCAAAAAAATTCCCAGAGACACCACAACTTGACCTAAGACACACGCAGGGCTTGCAGAGACAATCCCGGCTGTTAAGCCCCCAGGCACCCATCCCACAATTTCAGACCCCACAATGCAGAGGAACCTTCCTTGCCAGCAGGGCAGAAAGGAGAATTTCACCTGCATTCACCTCTCCAGATGGCCAATATGGGGAACCCAGGAGCAGCTCAGCCTCCAAACTCCCCCCCCACCTTTTTTCCTCATGGACACGCTGCTCTCTGCCACCACAGGCAGCCACTGAGCCTGTTCATTTTGGACAACAAGAAGTGTTGCCATTCATTTTTTCCTTTTCTTTTACCAGCACTATTTGAATTTTGAAACTTTTCACCCAGCCACCACCATTCAGCTGCCCTTTTCCCATCATTGGAATCACCTCCTGTATTGGAAACTGCATTTCAGACAAGATTTGGAACAAATAATTTGATGTGCCTGCTGATGTGCTGTCTCAGCACTGCGCTGAGTCAACCCCTTGAGCTATCCTTCCTCTCATCTGCAAACAGCCACTGCAATTTAATTCCTTAACAATTAGGAATTAAGTAATCTAAGTTTCTTCATCTTCCAGTAACACAATCTTTTCTATTCTGCACTATTTTCAGTAAAGACACTCAGTCCCTACCCAGCTTTTCAAGAGGCTCAGAGCTGCAGCTCTGTTTCTGCAGTCACTCCAACCTGTCTGGTCCACTCCAGGTACCTGTCCAAACCCACATGCCTCAGACAGTACAAGTGGCTGAGCTGTTTTTATGGGATGCCATGGAAAACGAAAAATAGTTGCATGAGAGCAGAGACCAGGCAATCCATGCTGAGTCTTCACTCAAAACAAGGGTAAAATACATGCATTGTAAAAATTAGATTCTTCATAAATCACTGTTATCTTGATTTTTCTCGCATTTTTCTTCTAACTGATATTGTTTAGATTTTATCATCAGCTAATTAGAATAATTATATGCAAGCTTGCTGCAGCAGATAACCATAAAACATAATAAATCTCAAGACATTTGCAGAGTTACTGTTCAATGAAAACCACATTTAAACTCCAGTATGTGAGCAACTTAAACCTCCTTTTTCAGCCCATAAAGACTTTTAAGGCTTTAAGTACTCTTTGTATTGTTTTTTTCATCCAAATTTGGCAACATAAAAGCCTATAATCTCACACATCCTTCTCCTGGCTGACTTGGATTGTGGTATGCAATGAAACACAGGCTAACTCACAGTACAAACTAAGTTCTTGAAGTCAGCTTGAGAGAGTTTACTAACACAATTCCTTAAAGTCCTTAGAAAAAACCACCAAATGCCTAGTTCAGAAGCATTCCTGAATCTATTTATGGCCACTGATTAATGAATCAAATGGGACAGTTATCTTGAGACAAAGAAATAACTAGTGAAGGTTCAAAGGAAGTCAAGAAAACAATTTTCTCGCTGGCTACACACTTTAAACGCAGCCACTCGTCTCAGACCACAAGTAGTCACACATCAAAATACACTTGAAGCCATAGTAGTGCATCAGAAAAACATGTTGTTCTTGAGAGTTACTAAACACTTATCGTGCCATTACCAGCAACAAGCTACGGTGGTTTTCTTACCCAAGAGAAAGTGCCACCTGAATATCAGGAAATTCTGAAGATGGTGTCGGTAAGACTAAATTACACCAGTGTGTGTGGTGTAATTACATCATCAATGTACAGTGCAAGGAAAATTTTTCAACCTTGACATCAACGTGCACACCTGCTCAAATAAATTCCTTTAACCTTTCCTCTCGTTAATTCCAACAATTAGTGGTGTTTTGGCTGTTTTTAGGCTGTTCAAGGCCAAAACAAAACTACCACTTTTACAGGAGAACCAGCCTCCATCAAGATTGAACCACAGAGTGCTTGGTGCTTCTGAATTGCTGGCAACACAAGTTTCTACATTTTTCTCTTTCTGGCAAGCTCCTGTTTCAGAGGCTGATAAGATCATCCCATAAACAGATCTAATTAACTCAACGTTTTCAGTTTCATCCCCAAAAACTGAAAGAATTACTTACTTGGGTCTCGACTGCTGTACGGCCATCCCGAGGCAGGTAAAAGAGACAGCACAGGAGAATTTGCCCTGCTGTCATCCTCCACTTGCTGCGTAATATGTCTCACAGTTTCTTTGTTTTTCCTGTTCTTCCTGCGGCCCGTGGGCTGCCAGCCATCCCCCACTCCTTGCTCTGAGAACCCACTCTGTATTGCACCATCCTTGGCAGGATGCAGCTCACCCCCTCCGTAATGGGACGGTGAGACCTGCTCCTCTTTGATACGCAAAGACCCATAGCCCATGTCACTAGCCCAGAGAGACTGGGATGAAATGTCTTCGTGGCTGTCTGGTTTTGGTTCTTGATCCTCTTTCCCATAACTACTCCCTCCCTCGTGGCAGCTGGCAATGGCTGAGTCCCCGGAGGAGTTTGCTGGGCTCGTTCTCCGAGCTAACCAGGGGGATATACTCCTGCCAGCCACGACTGCCGAAATCAGAGCGTCCGTGCTGCTGCTGGAAGGGGCTCCCAGCTCATAATCGACCAGGTCCTCCGAGGCATCAGACTTGATGCTTATGTCCAGAGCTGCTTTGATGAAGTTGTGACAGGCCTGCACGATGTCTGTCATCTGCAGGTAGCTGGCAGCCGACATCACCTCGATGACGTTCCTGCTGGTCAGCGCCAGGTGTGCAGAATACATGAAGTCAATGATTGCCTTAAAGCCCTGGGCGGTGACGATGTCCAGGTGGGTGACTGTGGCCTGGTCAGAGGTTTTCTGGACCTGGCAGTAGAGGGTTTTGAAGTAGCGGCTACTCCCCAGGAGAACGTTTTTGTGAGCCTTGAAGATCTTGCCCTCCACGATGATGCAGACGTCGCAGAGGATCCCGTGCTGCCTCTGCTCGTTCAGCTCTCTCAGCAGGTGACGGTAGTGGGAAGCAATCTCCATATCTTCCTTTCGGTTATTCATTTGGAGATCTTTATGTTTCCTCTTCCACAAGTCCTGCAGGGGGAAGGAAGTGACAGGATTACAAAATCCAACATAAGACTGAGACAAACCTCAGGTTGTACCAAAAGAAGCAACAGGTTCATCTGGGAAGAGTGCCACAAATACAGCTACTGCCTGCAATGACTCCACATGCATTACAAAATGCACCTTACTTTGACCAGACTTCAAATAATTTACTTTAAAAAGGACTAGATTTGAAGCCAATCCTCCAGTGGCTCATAACACCCCAGAAAAATGTTTCTTAAAGTTACTACAGACTTGTAAGAAAATCCATCTGAAGTAACCAGAGAAAAACAGCTGTCAGTTTTTACCGTGAATTTGTTGAAGTTTGGTTTTGAAAGAGATGCTGCACTTGAAATCAAGCTCAGATGCCCAAAGACTACTGAGGGGCACAGTACTGTAACACATTTCCCTCCAGGGAACAAGTATCATGTGTAGCACACAGAAGAGCTGAAATCCTCAAACAGCAAGAGCTGATTGAACCCAGCATTTCCCTTGTTCCCACTGAGGGGCTATAAACATGGTTTAAAATTCAGAGGAGCAACAAGACCACATATCACAAAGTTTTAAGTCCCCACCCAAACTAAACTGGCAATAGATCACAACTATGAAATTAATGTTATTTGAAACTTAACTACTTACAAGCAGTACTTTGCAACAAACATGTTATTTCCTTGGCTTTACATTTCCAAGTTTACCCCACAGCCACCCTCAGATACTGAGTAGAGACATTCTCATGATCAGCTAAAGAAAGGATCCTTATGACCAACATAAAGCTGAGAAAAATTCACAGGGCTTTTGATCACTTCTTGTAAAATTTGGCAGTATTACCCAAAATAAAAGGCCAGTTAGTGCCAGCAGCAAGTTATCTTGTAAATTATGCTCCAGATTATCATTCTCTTACACTCCAAAACAGAAAACAAGGTCCTAAATGTTGACAGTAATCAGCAGTGCTAGGACTTTCAGATTGAGTTTTATCCAGTTACTATCTTTGCAATTCCATATTTGCCTTTGATGCCACAGCTTTACAAATTCTTTGGCATTCAATTCTGCCATTTTCTCTAGCTTATACCACTTTTTTTGGAACTTACTATCAAGATTTATCTACCATGGAACAGTGGTTTAATGGTCCAACTAATTAAGAGCACCAAGGTGAAGGATATCTTACTCCTTTCTCTCAGAAGCTTACAATTGGTTCCAATATAAAAAGTCCCAACTGTAGAAGTGATTTGAGGGTCCACACATCAACACACAACTGTGAAATTGGAGCCAGTTCCAAATGTTATTATGTGCAGGCACACACATCAGAAGCCTGGATTTAGGCTACTGGTTGTTACTTATAAAAACAAAATCTCTGCGGTCTTACAGCCTTGAAGCACACATGGTTCAATGTTAGCACTGGCATTAAGGAGGCTGTTTGCAGCCTGGAGCACCTTTCTAACATCCACTGAGTTCACACACAAATTCAGTCCCATCTGCTCAAACTGGCTCGCAGCAGTGGGCAGCACAGCCGTGATTAAGGAAGTTTACTTGGCACGTGCAAGTCTGTTTCCTGGGCCGTGGAACACAGATCCACAAGCACCCTGCCCCCTTCCCCTACCTTGTGCTATTATTATCATCAGCAGGAGCAAAATAGCTGCAGTTTAGTCAACACTGTTGGCTAGAAAAGCATGTCCCAGCCCACAGAACATCCGTGAGGTGGGACCTCCTCCTAGAGAGCCACCTGATGATTCAAAAGTTCAAGTTATGCAAGACAGCTTCAAGCTCCTCCAGTTCTGCAAGGATGGAGCTGCTTCTCTGCAGCCCCGGAAATCCTAATTTGCAAGGCCAGCTGGTCCCTGATCATTGAGAAATGTTTGCTTCCCTCGAGAGAGGAAGGACCATCTCCCTGAAACACAAACAGGCTGAACTGTGTTCATTCACTTCAAAGCCGTGAAGCTTTTCTGCAGAATTAAGCACAGAATGCACAGAGAAGCCAATTTTTTTTTGTTTAATTGAACTGGAAGATGTTAATATCAGTGCAGCTGCACACACCTATTTACCACAGAAACTTGCCCAGAGACCTCAAATCAAAGCCTCACCCAGACATCATCTCTGTCTCAAAGAAAATATTATCAATTAAAATCAAACCAAGAATCAGGGTCAAGGAGTATGGGAAAATAAATAAATAAATTTTCAGGTGTTTGGCCTGAAAAGGTTGTGATGGCACCAGCCAGCACAGCATCTCTCTAATCCAGGCTCTAGAGGTGGCTGCCAGCACTTCCCAACATCTCCATGTTGGAAAGAACCACCTCTTAAGGCAGAGTGACAGTTCAGTTTTGTCTTTATTCCAGAAACCACTACTGCATCTACTTTTAGGAGTTGAAGAGTCAGCTTAGTTCCCTTAGGAAATAGGAATTGCCACATAGGATGAAGTGAGCTGTCCATCACCACTCGTGTCTCCAACAGCTGCCATATCCATACAATTCAGGGGAAGATGTAAGAAAACCTCAGAGCCCACAATGAAGAATGGATCAGAACATTTTGGATACGGCATTTTCTTTTACTGTTCCTTCACAGATATTAAAATCCATATTCCAAAACACCGACTTCCTGGAACTGTGGGGAGGAGGGGCAGGAAATCTCCTGCCAGGATAATTTTCTCTTCCTCAATTTTGTATAGATTAGCATCACTGTATTTGTCAATGTCTCTACTTGCCCTTGTGAATTTATAGCACAACATTTTTCCTTCTTCAACTGGAAATCATATCAATTCCTCAAGACTATTTCTTTGGTATCTCATACATATATTCAGTTTAGTTCAGTGGGTCAGGTTCCCCCTCACTGATAACAATCCACTACAGATACATCTTGTCCTTTTTTAAGCTGCCTGTGGCAGAAATACAGAATTTACAATATGTCTCTTGCTACTTTTGGTTTAGACTTGAGCAGTTTGAGGTTCAGGCACTGACAAATACGGATGGCTGCATGGATGGATGGATGGATGGGTGGATCACTTGCTCATCTCTTCAGGAAATAGAAGATAAGGTCAGAGAAAAGATATCAGGGAATTTTTACGAAACACAAAGACACAAATCTATGCAAGACTCCTTATTGGCCACTGAGGTGGGCACATTATAGCACTTTCAAGGAAGTGTTCAGTGGAATCAATAAAATGTAACAGCTTCAAAATCAGGAATTATCACTGTAGATGTCTTGATCTTCCCCGTCACAAGGTCTGCTCCCTCACACACGTCTCTCCCCATCCAACATCTGTCACAGCATTGTACCTTTTAAATGAGAGGTCTTTGGGGGAGAAAATTAAATACGCCTCAAATTCAGAGGAATTAATTAGTTTTCTGTCTACCCATGTCAAACCAGAACATCCGTTTAATGTCAAGGATCACTAGGGAATTAATCCAAGTTAAATTTAAGGCAATTTGCTAGTAGTTAAAAATTCAGGAAGCTTTAAAACCCTGTGCTCTTGTGTTCCAATTTTATATGCTGTTTTGTGGCTTGTTGCATGGTTGTTGTTTTTTTTTTTTTTTTCCCTTCCCCTGGTAAGGATATTTATTTCCACTTCAAAAATGCTGTGGAAAGATTTCTTCTGAAAAGCTGTATCCTTCAAATCTCTGTAGAAGCACAGTGAAAATGGAATAAACTGTGGAGATTTCTTAGAAACAGACCTCAAATATTAATGATGTATTTTTTGGTTTATCTCAGGTCTTTTTAGTACATGAAGGTTTTCAAAGTTGAGCATCTACTAGAATTCTTTAGGCCACATGGCCACAACACAGCTTTCCAGGAAGCCAATGAACCATGAAAGCTCATCTGAAGATTTTCCACAAAATAAAATTGTAGCAGATCAGGCTTTTTTCATAAGCCAATACACAGGCAGTACAGTAATTCAAGTCTATTACTTCTCCAAAAATAACTAAAAAAAAAAGGTCCCAAACCAAACTATTGCACATAACAGCAAAAAAGAACACAAAGCGATCAGATTTAAGAGTCACTTTCATGCAAACTTCTGTCAAAATACCGGCCTGCTTTTATTTTTCATATAAAAAAAACCCTGGTCTTGAAGTAGGCATTAATAATTTATACAATCTTTAACCCTAGCTAGAGTGAACCTATGAAAGTAGTTTATTTTGCACTGTCAGTACAGTTATTTAAACATGAAAATAGCACCTGAAGGCACAGTAACAGTCTAAATCACACTTCACTTCCCATTGGAAAGGTTTTAAGAAGAGTAACACCAATATTTATTTATTGGCAAACTTCTCAGCACACACCCCAGGAATGAGTCTCCTAACCAAAATCTTAACATCACTAAAATTAGGGGGCACAAATTTGTTGCATCTACATCTCAGTTCATTGCTTACATTTTGACAAAAAGTCACAGATGAGAAATGAAGTGCACACAAAATCCTCTACAGAGCAGTCCCCTGGGAAGTAGTGGGGACAAAAATAAACTTCCTTCCCTCAGAAAGAAAACAAGGGAAAAAAAAAAAAGCCTGGAGGTTTTTGGGGGGGGGTTCTGCTGTTGTTAGGATTTGTTTGGTCAGTTGTTTATTTTTTCTTCTCTCAGAATGTAAAAGAACTGAAGATTTAAACTCCATGGCACTTTGTCTGTTTCAATTTTCTCAGCATGTTTCTACACCTAATACCAAAGACCCAAGTTAAAGAGCACCAAAATGTTCACTAGTGCACTCCTCCACCACTCTGCTCCCTAGAGAAAACATGCCAACTGGAATTTAACCAAAAATGTGTTGTTTCCTTCCCAGGAAAGGGAGACTTCAGAGAAAAGTAAAAACAGATTAAGGAAGAACTCCAATTCACTCCAATGCTTTATTACAGAAACACCCAACAAACACACCCCACTTCTCTGCTTCCCCTGTGTCCTGTCCATGTTTCCACTCCCAAGACATTCCAACATTTTTTGAATTCCTCTGCAAAGGAGGTCTGTAAGGTGAGACTGGGCTTGAAATGCTTCCTTGCACAACAAGACACAGTGTGTATGCAAGTTTCACTTTTATCCAATTAAAGACAACAGAAATGCACAGGATTCCTACTCTCCATCTGCCCTGTGCTGAAAAGAAGGGAGAACAAAATTCCTTAGGAACTGAAAAGGACAGTAAAGGAGACAAAAAGAAGACCCAGGATATTCATGGATGGTAAGTCCCTGCAAAGACACTGCTCAGGAGCTTTACAAGCACAAATCTCCACAAGCGCAGTGTTTTCTCACAAGTGTGTTTGAGGAACAGGAGCACACAGTTCTGAAAGAGTTTTAATTTCTTGATACTTGATAACACCAAATTATATTCAAATGCTCAGCTTTGTCCAAAATAGATGTAACAGCTTACAAAAATGAACAGTTGCCAAAAAAGAAATTCTTTTACCCTATTCTGATTCCTGAAACCAATCACCCGTTGTTTTAAGTTGGTCATTCCAACCACAACTCCGAATTCGAAGAGAAAGAGGCAGATGTTTGTAAACAGACCAAACCAGACCCTTGAGCCAGAGGGGTTACTCAGAGCTCAGGGTTTCATGCAAACAACGTGTACCACTTCTCCCTCATGACTGGGGATGGGAATGTTTAATTGCAGCCCAACAGTGCATGTTCAGCCTCATGGGCTGGGAGTCACAGGAAGAAAATAAAAGTTTCATCATTCAGTTTGGGAAGTACTATAGAAGTACTGAAAGGACAGGGATTTAGGAAGCAAACGATTTTCAGTAAAGTCAAAAAAAAATTTAATTCAATTTTTATTATCAAATTTGATAGGCCCACTGAATTGTCAGTGATTGTTGGGCAAAAAGAACCTCAAGTCTCTACATGAATTTGTTACCATGGGTCTGAACAGGATTCACTAAAATTTCTCCAACTTCAAGCCTACATTGCCCCATCATTGACAGCATTGACAACATCTCTGTTTACAATCTCTGTAGTAGAAGCAATCCAGAAAGTCCATGAGTAAAGTTCAAACAGCAGATTAGAACACTCCACACTTCCAGCATTTCATCATACCATTAAAGCTTTGTTTTCACAGTCCAGACATGAACCACAAGCAAAATCTAACTCCAACAGCAAAACTTAAAACAGCAGGGAGTCATCATTAAACATGTCATTCTACTCCAGAATTTTGGTTTAAACAAGGGACCTGGCTGTGGCCTTTGACTTGTCAAACCATCCACCTGAAGTTATGGGTCAACCAGTGTGCAGGAGCTGGACAGCATAGAAGTGTAATCAAAACACAGGATTTCATAGAAAAATCCATTTATTAACCTTCATTAACTCTCATGACAGCACATGAAGAATTTTAAGAGAAAACCAAGACTGAAAATGAGAGGTAAGTGAAAACTGCTGTCCCTCCACATTTTAGGAAGAGGGTAATTAGAATTAGAAATTTAGAAACAGTAAGGTTAAAAATATTAGGGGGGAAAAAGAAAAGACCCCCTATTTTGCATATTTTGCTATACTGTTCTTAAAAGTAACAAGTGATTTTTGCTGATTCTGTTAGAGAAAACATGTAAACTGTAATATTGAATAAATAAACAAATAAAATCCAAGACAATTACTTCTTACCAGTAACAAACTGGGTTCCAGGTCTAGTGTTTCTCCTACAACAGCTGAGGACATCAACAGCCCCAGGTCAGCACAGGTAGTGCCCTGTTCCGTGACCTTCCGACAGCACTGGTGTGAACTCTTGTAGGAGAAAGACAGAACTATGACAAAAAACAAAACCAGAAGAAATTATTAGCAATAAACTACAAGATGACTGAACAACAGTGAGATGTTTTGAAGTCCTTTCCCTCCAAACTCAATTATAATAACCTTACTTAGAAGTTAACAAATTCCAAAAAAATTAACTCCAAGCATATCAATACATTGCAAGCAATTAAAGCCTGTAATAATGTAAGCAAGAGTTACTTCTTAAAGGTATGGGAACAAAAAAGTCTAATTTTAGCTACTAAAACTTCAGTCAGACCCTTGAACAACAGGGTTTCCTGTTTGGGAGCTTTTCAAAACATTCTCACTTTAATGACTCTTTTAAAAGACTCACCTTATCTGACCTATAAAATACCGAGGTTTAAAAGCTACCAGTACATCTCCTGAAAGAAACTTGCAGTGGAACACTCAGGAGAATTTCCTCTTGAAATGTTTAGTTGCCAGTTTCTAGTGGCTGACACCATTCTGGGTTAAGAGACCAAACAATCCCAAGACTTTTAAAGTTTTGTGTAAAATACAAATATTTAGGCATAGTAAGACACATTTACAGATAGGCTTCTCAGAGAAAACCTGAGTGTTTATGGTTACAAGGTACAAGGAGTAGGAACAGCTCACCTACACCAAGGCTTTTGTCTGTGAGGACACATCCACTATAACTATCATGTTGAACACCTATTTCTCTCATATAAAACAGAGTTTATTTTCTTCATAATAGCAAAAACACCACACTGGCAACATTTAACTTACAACTTATACTTCTGAGTCTACTTTATTCAAAGCTTTATATTGTTAGTTATGACAAAGTCTTTTTTGATCTCTGCATTTCAAACATCTTCAATACACAGATTAGCTCTCTTAATGAAAATAAGCTATAAATCAATACTGGTGATTTTAAGACTGACCTTCTGTAGCAACAGATTATGAAAGGAAACATCAGAAGATAAAAATTAAGAAAGCTTTTCCAACACAAATTAATGCCATTATAGAAGGTGAAATAAAATATCTAATAAACAAAGGAAGTAATTAAGGAAAATCCAAGCATTCTTATGGCAAAGAGCAGAACTGAAAATCTTGAAAACGAATATGACCCAATTGAAGCAAACACCAGTGACTTTGTTCTCAATTTCTATTCTGGACTGCCAAGTCTTGCCTTTCTCTAATTCTGATTGCTTCTCCATAGCAATTGTTTTGGCGAGCTCTTTTTAGTCCTGTTATTTGGATGGTTAAGAAAAAATAAAGTGGTGAAGTGAGGAGCTATGCCAACCCAGACACACGGGAAATTACTTTGTTAGCAAAGTGTAACAAAGTGTATGTATTTCTACTTAGACTTGGGGTTGTTACTGATAAAACTCTCACTTACACCTGTCCCAGAGCACAAACAGAGCCAGAACATACTGGTAAAAATGGCAAAGCTGAGCCCTGCACCTTTTCTTCTTGCTTTGAGCTCTGCACCTGTTTTCCTCTCCTGATCAAACAGATGAGAACCAAGTGACCGTGATGGATGGAGGCACCTCTGCCACAAGGAAGGAGCAGAACAGCCAGAGGTATTTCTCCAACTCTTGCAGTTGACTAAGATTTCTAAACGAGCCCTTGTTATCAATGTTAAGTCGAGTTTTATAAAGAACTGCCAGCCCTCATGACAATGTTATCTCCAGGTCCTCTTTCCCATACCACAAGACAAAAATATCTTTAAATGCTGAGAACTTACCGATACTTGAAAGTGTTTCCTGTTAGCAAAAATAAACTTTGCAATGTTTCACAGCTGGACAGTGCATGTTTCAATGAAGAGAGGAGAATGGTCTCTGGTAAGAAGCTCCAAAAGGCTCATCAGATGTCCTGTGTTTGGAAATGGAAATAATAGGAGGCAAAAATTAAAATCCAAACTTTAACTCAATGCAAAGCCCTTCAGTGTCACATAATTACAAGCAACATTTAAAATAACTGCACATTTACAACACTGTTTGCCATTTCAACAAGAAGCATTCTGATATATTCCTATAATTAATCACGCAGGAAAAATTATTTAGCCCTTGTGTTAATGTAAAGAAAGAGTTTAACACACCAAGATTAAGACTGTTAACAACTTCTGACTACGCTTCCAGACAGGAGTGCTTTGAAAAAGTCACTGTAAAAAACCTGCACTTTAAAAAAGGATTTTAAAAAAAATTAACAACATTGTTTCAGTTGACATGTAAGTTTCAGTTAATGTTTCTGTGACCTCTGCCACCCACACACTTTTAATGGGGTTGGAATTAATCTCACCTCTTGGTTACAGTGATTCCCCTCCAAACCAAAATATTTGCCTAAGGTTACAGAAGAATCATGTGCCCACGTTGTACAAAAGGAAGATATTTGAGTTTTATTCCCATCCATCTGGACTAAATCACAGCCTTCAAAAGCTAGCATGACCCTCAGATTTTAACTACCAAGCAGCATCCACAAAGGTAGCAAGGAAAGCACTTTGCTCCTCTTGCAAACATAAAAAAACTTGGGAAAAAAACCCCAAACACAAAAATGAAGATGCAAATAACTAACAGAAGCTTTATTTTCCATGCCTGTAAAAGCTATGCAGCCCGAAATACAATATTCCAATGGGTAACAAGTTGCTAATACGACAGGATGCACCTTTCCAACAGGGCACAGGTGTGTGCACCCAGTTCCAACTGCTCGCTTGCAGTAACATTTCCACTGCACTTGGATTTCCTCTGCATTTCCCTTATTAATTTCCCCATAACTTCCAACTCTGTCCATCTGCCTGTCTCTCCATCCTCTCTCCATCACGATACGTAACAGTTGCTCAAATCATTCCCCTATTTTTGACCTCTGTTCTCTCTCTCATCTGGTTGCACCAGGAGAAGAACAGATCCAACATTACTCATGTCATGGACCCTGCAGAACACAGCAAGAACTTGGCAGAACTGGTACAGGGCACCAGGCTTGAGAAGTCCAGTGACATCAAAAAAATAGAAGAATTTAGCCACAGATAGATCTGCTACTCTAGCAGCAAAGATTAAAAATCAACCTGAAAAAATTCAAATGCCTGTGGCTCATATGACACTTAGCTGTCCAAGTGCCATTAGATTTCCTCAAAAATCTCCTACAAGACCTTTAAAGTCATGAAAGAAATCTAAGCAAAAAACCTCTGCCCTTGTGCATCTATTAGTCAAAACAACATAAAAAGTACCTTAAAAAAAAGAGGATTAGAGAACTGTAAACTTATCACGCTGGGAATTGCCCTGAAGAATGGTTTCCCCCAAACTTTCTCATTGGTTTTTGGCTTTTTAATTAGGGGATCTTTGCCGAAGTTCCCAAACTCAATACTTAAAAAGGGAGGGAGCCAAAGGAGGAAGAATCATGAGGTGATTTTTAAGAAGAAGTAAAGCAGGGGTAGAAACCAAGAGAAAGATCACTTAAAAGACAGAAAAGATGCACAAGGAGTCACAAATAATCTAAGAGTAAAAGAATCAACCAG
Source organism: Vireo altiloquus (assembly GCA_013396875.1). Lineage (NCBI taxonomy): Eukaryota > Metazoa > Chordata > Aves > Passeriformes > Vireonidae > Vireo > Vireo altiloquus. Next base: position 31,118 of record VZRF01013017.1, on the reverse strand, counting down.
TTCAAAATTAAAGATGACATATGAAGGGCTCTGAGAATGACCTAATTCTGTTTGTTTAATTCATGGTACAAGCCCTGCATGTCTTGGGTAAGGATCCTGGTTTGCTTTTTAGCACAAATCTCATAATCCAGATTTGATNAAAAAAAAAAAAAGAAGTGGAGTGAAGCCAAGAAGACACAGTGGTAACATGAAGGAAGTCAAAAAGCTCATTTTATATTTAGCCACCACCTCACTCTCCAACCTTATAGTAGCAGGACTGTTAAGAGCAACTGGGCCCTGACTACTTGGTTTATCAGCACTTAAATTAGTTGGGTTTGGGTATTTTAAGCACCTAATGTACAATACAGACCATTGATTCTTCTGTTTCAGGGTATGATCTGAGCACTAGTCAGGAAGGTATTTCCTCTGATGCTGTATCAGTGCAAAAGGTGCAAATTTTGTTTAACCCCTTCCTCAAACAGAGCAAGCCAAACCCCTGAAATATCAGCTTTCTGCAGAGCTCTTCTCCATGGGGTGAGAAATACCAGGAAGCAAACTCACTCAGATGGAGTAGCCAGTTTGTTCAACATATGACAAGGAAATAATTAGGAAAGATAATGAGGTATTTCAGGATACGGAGGCATAAACATATTCCTTAATAGACAAAACCCTTTTCTAAGTAGGGTTCTTGGGCAGGTAAGGTCCTGGTACACAATGACATTCTCATTAACAAGTGTATTTTAGTCCACACACAAGCTCATAGATGTGTTTGTAGAATTTTTTTTACACCTCGGTGCCTCTTTCCACTACAGGAGATGCCATCTCAGAGCTACTATAAAGCAAATACAGGGCAACTTCCAAAATATTCACAGGGTGTTTTTCTTCCCAAGTGCACACGAGTCAAGTGAGCAACAGGACAAGATCACCACTGTCTGGTCTGGAATAAAAGCCAGCCAAATCCCCCAAAGATCAAGGCAAATAGGTGAGTTTCAGCACTGACTCAGCATCTACCTGCTACATCTCAGCAAAGCCACCTCTCCCCTCCTGTGCCAGGGACATCCTTACCTATGCACAACTGAACGCTGCCAAGTGGGACACATTTCCATCTCATTAGAATGGCTGTCAAGGATCTCACCCTGCCTCTGGAGTGCTCGGAAGCTATTCCAAACCAACATCTCAGCAGCAGCCTGATGTTTCTTAAATACATGGCTATGAAAGAAAGTTAAAGCAACTGTTCAGAAAATAACTGCACCACAGCTGACTTGGTAAGGGACAGCAAACCCCACCCATGAGCCTCTGGACTCCACCACATCCCGAAGGGAATTTAGCCAGGATTTCACACTGGTTTGCCTTTATGACAAATAAGCACTTCTAGCACAATTTATCATTAATATAACAGAAAATGTTTGGGAGAGCTGAGTAAACTTCTGTTTCACAGAATAAGAGATGGGTAACAAGAAGTTACACATCAGCACGTTCAATCAACAGCTGGAGGATGGGAACTGAGTCCCAAAGAGCAGCTTTCCCTCTAAACTGGGCATCCTTGTGCATCCAAATACACCAAGGCAGCACAAACCAGGAAACTACTGAACTCTTTAGGGAAGTTGAGATTCTTCCCTCTTGCATCTCATGGAAAGAAGCCCCACACAAAGTGATACAGGCTTTTATTTCTCATCCTGCCTAAAGGACTGAAGATCCAGAGCAAACTGAGAAACCCAACTACTGAAGGATGTATTTAAGGGGGTTGCAAACACAAACATACAAAAAGTCCTTAGGAAGGGAATAAAGTGACGTTTTGAAGCAAAGCAACAAATTTTAGCACTGGAGCCCTGACTGTTATTGTGCTTGCCCAAGTATCATAAAAACTCCCACGGAGATGCTTTAGGGATGGAGTAGGATCGCAGGACTTCCCGCAAACCAAATTCCTGCCTCTGCCTTGCAGCCGTGGTTGCTCCTCGTGCTCTCTCCTAACGTGACCCCTGCTTTCTGCACACAACCTGCAGCACACTCACTTTCACTATTAACACACTTCAAGTTTCAAATATCACACACAGAAAACACAGGTGAGCCTCACACTTCCAAATAATCGAGCCAAACACAAGCCAGGAGTGAAACGTAAAAATGGAATTAATCTCTCTGTGTAAAGTGTCAGAATTTTCCGGGGTAATGCTCGCAGCCAGGAATGGACACAGATTGCTGCCTCTCGGGAATTATAGCGGACATGTGGGATAACCATTACAACTGCAGGTAGCTCTTCAAAGACTTAAACTAAGCCCTCTCCCTGCCCTTCTGTTTGCCCATTAAACTAAACACACAGGAGCATGGAAAACCCCTGTGAATGCTTTTTACCAGTTTAGGGGGAGTCTGGAAAGCGTTACAGAGCGCTCTGGAGCAGCCAGTAAAACCGGCAATACGAAGGGAAAAATGTCCTGGGAAAGGTTGAGCTGTTTATGAAATAATTCTGCCCCGAAAGCAGGCAGTGGCAGTTTGGATTGGGTGTCAGCCTGCTCTGTACTGCTGCTGGGAGGACAGGAAACTTTGCTTAGAAACTTCAAAAATACGGATCTAAAAAAAAAAAAAAAAAAAAAAAATCCACCCAAGTGGATAGCAAAGACAAAAAAGAATATGCTGAACCTCACAGCAACACAACACATCAGCAGAGGAAAAGCAGGCAATTAACAGATCTTCCAAACATGAGGCATTTTTCGTTTTGACAGAGGGCTGCTGGGGAGGGGGAGCTGCTAAACTGGTTTTCCTCTAAGCACTTCCAGATATTAAAATTACAAAAAAAAAATCCTCTTGTGAAGAACATATCCACCGTTGTACAACTGTCCCAGAAAACAAAGACCACGGGGAGAAAGTGGCCCATTTTCTCCAGTCTCCAAGAACCCCGAGTACAGGTCATGTTTTCAAAGGCTGAGTCCTACCCACTCCAGAACGGAGCAGCATTTAAAGCACAGGAATAAACACCTAATGTGAGAGTTACTAGAATGCCCCGTTTTTGGTACCAGACTGAAATTGTCTCAATTCCACCCAGGCGAACACACAGTCTGTGAAAACAACCGCGAGAGAAGTTTCACTGTGAGTGAGTTTCCCCCTCCTGGACATGCTGCAACAAAACCAAAAGATTCGTTTTCTATTTCAGTTACAGTTATCCAATGAACGCACCAAACCATGGAATATTTTTCAGCAATGTGCATTTGGGAGCCCCCTGAATCCTGTCCTGTAGCTCTCCCTTCAGCCCATGGAGCAGCTCCTCTGCCCGTTCCAGGTCAGGTCCCAAAAAACACCTCAGAGCTGTAATTCCTCACCGCATGTTGAAAATATTGTGACTAATAATACACTCCACCCATTTTTTCCATCACTAAGGATTTCAAAATATAAAACTTGACAAACAGCGAGAGAGTTTAGAAGGGGAAAGTCAAATTTTATTTCCAATTAAAAGAGACTATAAAAGCATAAAAGTGAGGTATTGATCAATGTGAAAGAGCTATCCAGTCACAGAAAGCTGCTTCTTCAAAAATTATGTTTTTCTCACTCTTCTTGGGTATCACTGCCTTTTCTTATCAGCCCCACAGGAAAATAAAAATAAAAAGTGAAAAAACACTCCCTGTCTTTTTTGAGAAAACACAGTTAATGCATTAGTAGCAGGATTCATCTGTGTACATAGAGAACCCACACTCAATAAATACTTGATTGAGTCCACAAACTGAGACCTGCATCTCTATGACAGCGACTAAATGCTAAAAATGATACCAGTGATGCAATTAAAATGCACGCAAGAACTTTGGTACAGGTGTCTACAATGCCACTGTTTGCTAAACACATCTCCTAATTAGCATGGCTTTAAACAATGCTGATAATAATCCCGTCCTGTAAGGCTTGCCAAATGAATCATTGGGATTGCAAAATAAAAAGCATGAGGAATTCATTAAAGAGCTGTTAAACTCTCCTTTGTTTATCTTTCCCCGGTCAGGTGTAAAAATAAATAAATATGGGTTTACATCTCCGGATTCCATTCGAATGCTCCACTTCACAATAACGTGCCGGGGAAGAACCTCCTCAGGAGGTACCAACATTTTTTTCTTCTTCGTTTCAAAAGAGAAATCCTCCCACTATTACAGTCCTGAAAATCTGCTCCATTCTCTATTTGTCATCCGGGATTGAGTTATCAGACACTACTTGTATTACTTTGGGAACTGACATGTCTATTTACAGAGACACAAAGGCAATCCAGCAGCACAACCCCTGCTTTTCCCAGCACCTCTCCTTCTCCCCTCCACCAAATTCTACTAGCACTTTTTTTTTCTGGGGAGGACACCTCACTAGTTTCCCAGCATGACAGAGAACATTTCCAGCCACTTTTGCACTTGTTACAGCCTTATGAAAAATCACCTATATCCCCCCCAAGGAACAGCATTATTTTTTCAAGGTTTTTTTTGTTTGGTTGGTTGTTGAGGTTTTTTTGTATTTCTTATTTTTAAAGAGGGTCACTTCCCCCATTTCAGCCTGCAATTAAAATGGAGGCAAGGCCAGGCGATCTATGTCTGGCTTTAGGGGGAGACAATAACCCAAAACAGGCCTGGCTTTTAAAAAAAAAAAAAAAAAAAAAAAAAAAAAAAGAGGAGAGGAGAGGGAGAAAAAGAAAGAGAGACAGGCAGAAAGAGAGAAATACAACATGCTGCACCAGTATTATTACCTCATCCCTTTTTCCAAGCAGTTTTGAACCACACTCCTGACAAACTCTTGGTCCAACTTGCACGGATGCTGGTTTTTAGGGGGCGGAAAGGGTTTTAATGCTGGAGCCGGGATTGAGACTGGCTATCCGCAAGTGGAGCTGCTGTTAAAATGCCCCCTTGTCTCTTCTCCTCTCCCTTGAGCTGGGTGTTGACGCAGCAGAAATTACCAGCTGGAAAATTCCCNAGGGGGGTTAAACCCGGCACTTACCAAGTTAAGCCATCCACCCACACCAAATAGGACATCGCGTCCCAAAGAAGGCTCCGTGCCCCCCTCGGCGGGCAGGGCGCGAC
>VZRF01013017.1:1607-25503 GCA_013396875.1 Vireo altiloquus | reverse complement strand
CTCGGCACCGCTCCCTGCCCTGGTCCTCATCCCGAGCCTAACCCCGGTCCTGCTCCCGCTCCGGACCTCTCTGGGCCTCCGCGGGTGTCTCCTGCCCCCGGCAGGTGCGCCTGGTCCTGGGAGAGGCGGCCGTGCGCCCTCAGCGGGGCGCGTCCCCTAAGCCCCTCCGCGGGATGGAGGACGGCGGGTATTGGAGCGGGGCAGTGCCGCAGCCTCCTCCGGACCTTGCAGGGAGAAAAAAAAAAATCACTTTCCCCCTCTTGTACGCGCTGAGATGTGTTTCACACAATGCCCTGAAATGAAATAATGTAAAATAAGTGCAGTTCGGAGCCCCCTGACCCGTAATGGCCGGAGAGCGAGGCCGGTGGTCGGGAAAGGATGGAGATCACAGCGGATGGAGATCACAGTCAGCTCCGCGATGGAAAACCTCCCGCTGCAACAAAGGGCAGGGCTTTGCCCTTTTGACTGTCGCGCTGAAGGATCTGACAGAAACTGCCCTATATTTCAAAGGACGGAGCTTAACAGGGCCGGATAGGTCTGGAGCGTGGGGGAAGTCGGCGCGATCGCACGATGGCTGCGGTGAGCGGGGGAATCGCTCCCGATGCTGTGCGGTCGCTGGATTGTGAAAGCAGGAGCTGGTCCAGCAGATAAAACGTTTGCAAACTGTTTATCAACATCTGCGTGCTGTGATTGCGCCCGAAATTGGGGAAATACGCGTCTGACCAGCGGGGTTGGCCGTTTGCGTAGTTAACTGACTTAGGTGTATAATCGCGGTAATTGCCTGGATAATTGCGTGCCGAAGGTTTAAAAATTTCCTCCGTGGTTTCCTTTCCCTTATCCTATATATTTCCTTCATCTCTGGGTTTCAAGTAGGCAGACCTGCTGTTGAAATCCTAGACTTGACTTTTATGCCTACTCTTCATTCAAATCATTTTCTGTAAGGTGCTTTTAATCCCTAGGACATCCCCTCACAAAAAGTGTGTTTTACACTTTTTAATCTGTAATTTAAATAAACGGATGTTCCGTCATGTGTTTTCCTCCCCCCGTTTCCTCCCACATACCCTAAATACCTTTAATTTTGAAAAGACTCTGAATAAACCTGATTAATGAAAACAGAATGCCTTTTCACTCCAGCATGTTTTTAATTACCTCTTCATTTTATATTGCAACAGAGTCCAAGCACCACCTTCCTAGAAAGAGTTCCATTAAAATGCAAATGAAGACTTTGCAGAAGTTGTTAATGCAACCAAGGACACAATTTCTTAGACCTGAGCAATGCAGAATCGGCACTGGGTGGGGGTTCCTTCTGCCACCTGCTCTTTCTGCACACGCAATCCTGTGTAGAACACATTTTCCAGCCCCTGTCACCTGTGAGTGAGGAGCACCAGAGCTGAACAAACAAAATCCCTTTTCCACCCTAAATGCTCATGCTGGTTTTCATGTGAATCTCCCCCCACGCTTGCAGATATTAAATCCTTGTGTGCTTTAAGTCTGTCCTTTTTTAAGGCTGAAATACCAAGGTTAAAGGGGCTATTGAAAGTGGAGCTTTATCTTTATTCAATTATGTCTGTTTTGCATGACATCTGCATCATACCTGGTTGCACCTATAACCATTCCTGCCTTTCCTCACTTCTCTTTCAGACCAAGCTTCCCCTGCTACCCCAGAGCTCCTCAGGTGCAGGATGTACACTCCCCTCCTCTCCTCCTGCCCAGGGTTTTTTCCCCAGGTCTTTGTTGGAAGAAAACATTTCTTCCTGTGGTATTTATTTGTGTGTCAGGCAGGGCTGACTCCCCCAGAGCAGCAGCAGCTGCTGCCCGGGCACTGCCCTGGGGAATGCTCCCAAGAGGGGGAGGGTGGCAGCAGGCCCCGTTTCCCAAAGCTGTTCCACATGAAGGATTTCAGGAGACTTGAAAAGCTTTAATATTCTTTTGCCAAGCCTCCTCTCCTTTAACTAGAAATTTGTCTTGTATTTTAGGTAAATACTACAATAGCTCAGTGTGCCGTAAGAGGTTCTTTCTCCTCATGAAGAAGGAAAGGATGTGTGTGAAAAAATAAGAGCTGGAGGAAAAATCTGGGTAATTGGGGTAGTTCCTGTGATTTTTGGTGTGCAAAGTAGAGATTAGGAGTGTAATATCATGTCAGGGGTTACAGACCACGTGTTTCCAGGCTGAGTCCACATCCCTCACTAGCCACCACACCACAGGTTCTACCCTGGTAGAGACTGGTGGTATCATGCTACTGATGGGTTTTAGCCACTGGGAAAACAGGTAAAGATCATATTCCTTTAGCACAAGAGTGCTTGGAGTCACCCTGACGTGTTCCTTTTGCTCTACTGAGAGCATGTGAGCACTTGAACCCCTGGCACAGCCACGCTGACACCACGTGCCAGTGCTCCATGGCTGATCATCATCACTTAGGGCAAACTAAGCACCATGGACTTGCACACGTGCTGTTGGATTTCGCTGCCTTTTCAGTGTCCCTGCACCATCTCCAAGACCTCTGCAGAGCAAATAAGTCAGCATCATCTTCCTGCTGTCTCCTCTGCTGTGATATGATGGGACCAGACCAGGGGACAGCAACAGAAGAGAGCTGGTTGGGTGCTGCATGCACACCATGGCCCATTTGCGAAAACATAGGACTGGTGAGGTTGGAAAAGACCTCCGAGATCACAGACCCCAACCATTAACCCAGCACTACCAAACCCACCACTAAACTATGTCCCCAAGTGCCACATATACAAGTTTTTTGAACACTTCTAGGGATGGAGATTCCACCAGTTCCTTCAGCAGGATTTCCCAAAATTTGACAAAGAAATTCCTGGTCAGAAATGCCAAATCATCAGAAGCACTGAGCATTCTCATTTCAGCTCCTCTCTCCAGCTCTCCTCTACTTCATGTTCATTGCAGTTGTACGAGATTCTACATTTGATAAATTAAAATTATTTCCTATGTGTCCTTGTCATGTGGGCAGTTTGGGAACACGTTGACAAAGCCCAAATGGCCTAATTACTGGTTTTTCCTCTACTAAAGTTTTGTAGAAATAGAGATTCCAAAGCAATCCTGAGCAATCTGTGATCTGTGATCTCTGCCCTCAGTGATCCCCATTTTGTTTCCATGTTCTGTACGAGGTAGACTTGGTTCTCCATCAAATCCTGCTCTCCCCTAGGTATAGCAGGAAGAAAGGCATTTTACAGAGCTCTGCTCCTGCCCTTCACAGCATCTCTGGATCCCTGGAAATCTCAGGACCATCAGCTTTGTGAACCGCCTGGAGAGCAGCTGGCGGATGTCGGAGGAAAGGGTTAAAGGACCCACATTCCTGTCCCCACTGCCCTGACCAAAGGTCAGGGGTTCCTTAGGTGAAGGAAAGGAGGGAGGTGGTGCAGCCCTGACCAGGTCATTTGAGGAGTAAACCACATCTGAGGGGAGCTAATGAAGCAGCATTTGTCTCTCTCACAGGCTCATACTCCCGGTCTGTGCCGGGCAAGTCAGAATTCCTTCTCTAGTGGGAGTGAAGATGTCGATTGTATTTTTTCCATGATGTGTATTGAGGCATTTGCTAGGTTGTGGGAGTAAACACTTGGGGGAATTCTCCATGAGCTAGCAAGGGCAAGTCACAAGCCTACTATATATGGTGAGTGAAGATTACAAAAAAACCCTGGAGAATAAGCCTCCCTCTTTCCACCCCATCTCTCCACCACCACCACCCCCGCAGATTTGTTCTCATTATCGTGTGCTGTGTTTCACTGCTGGCTGGGTAAACCTGCTCCCATTTGTGGGACTAAACATATTGTGCTGATTTAGTTTTGTTTTCTGCACCCAAGGGCAGTGCTGGGGTGGTCCTTCATGGCCACAGGACTGCCCTGCTGGAGCAGAGACACCAGATACTCAACAGGGGGGAACAGCAGGAAATGCTCTCAGGTCTGTAAATACTTGAGGGGGTGAGAGATGATGGTCATGTACAAAATATTTGACCAGACACATCCCACTGACCTCCTTTGGTGCTCTTCTTGAAAGGGATTGGCCAGAGTCAAACAGTTGATCTTTAATGCTCCAAAAATACATTCCCTTTCAAAGCTTCTCAAGTGGAGAAGCATCCAGGCTGTCAAATTCAGTTCCCCACTCCCAACTTCTTGTGGCCTGGGTAAGCTCAGCTCTGGGATGTCTGTTTAGGTTCCCCCAAGGCTGTAGGTGATGATAAGGATGAAGGATGCTGGGGCCATGGCACTGGGGGTACAGTAGGGTGCAACAAACTCTGTCCCCACCTTCTCCTGGCTGCTCCATCTCCACTGTCCTTGACTTGCTGCTCTGTCTCTGTCTCATCCTTCTCTGTTCCCCTCCTTGGAGTGGCCCAGCAGCAGCCAAACACTGATCCTTGCAGACCTCACTGGGAGCCTGGAGCCAGCCTGGGGCCCCTCCAAGTCCCACCCAGAAGCCGCAGGCCATTTGTGTGTTGGCTGGAACTCAAGAGATCCCCATGCTCAGCTGACACCACCCTCCTCCTGCAATAAAGGATCTCCACTTTCCTTTCTCTGAGCTTAGGTTCTTCCCAGAGTTGTTTACTACTGTATTTTGCATCGTAGTGCTCTAGTACTTCATCCCTTCCCAGATTTCCTCCTATCCCAGGTGTGGATCAGGAGTAGTTCACTGCTGTGCACTTTGGAAAGTGCTCTTTAACCTGATCTTCTCCTTCTGCAGCTTTTTGCTGACTGTCACCTCTGTACATCTGGGAAGTGCTGGTGCTTGGGCCAGGCTTTGTCCTGACATCAACAGCAAAACGTCAGCACATTAAAAATAAATTTTGATCCTTCCTTCTCCTCTATCACCCTCCTTCACTCCTGCAACCTTTCCTGGCCCTTACCAGGGGCTCACAGCATCCCTTTAGAAAGAGACAAACCCATTTTCAGGAGACCGAAGCAGGGGCATCCCCATGGTCCCACATCCTTCAAAGGCTAATTTGTCTTTCAGTCAGGCCCAACCCTCTTTACTACAACACCTACAAACTCAGGGTTTAAGAGAGATTTCACTGAAATAGATCCCTCTGTTTGCAAAGATCTGGTTTTCTTCAGAACTTGCAGGGCTGCACTCGAGTCCTTGGCTCAGTGTGATCCATGTAAGCCATGCCTGTCATGGAGCTGTGCTNTGCTGGTTCTCCTAACGACTCAGGCCACAGCCAGGGTTTAGCTGGGTTAAACACTGAGCCAAGTTTTGCTCTGGTTGATGTGGAGCTTGGGATGACACTCCACTCTGGGAGCATTAACCCACCTCCATTCCCAACCTCCCCAGCTCAGAGGGTGTAGAGAGCTTGTCTTCCTTTTGTCTCTGCCCTGATGCTTCTGTTTAGTTTTACCTCCAGTGCCCTGAATTTGCTCAGACAGCTCCAATTTCAGGGTTCCCCGCAGGGCTGTGCTGGAGCTGAGCTGCAGGGTGTGGGGAGCAGCACATCTCTGGTTGCTTCCCATTCTAAAATAATAACAAGAAAAATTAGGAGGACTCTGGCAAAACATTCACAAAATGCTCTTAAATAAATAAGAAGGGTTTTGCACAGTATTTGAATTTATATTAAATTGCTTGTCAGGAGGAGCGATGAGGCTGTCAATAATCAGTTTATATTTGAAGCTGTTCAAAGGCAGTTAAAGGCATTTTGCATCACCATGGCCTTCTGTGAACACCCACCTGGTTCCTGCGCAGCTGGGTCACACCAGTGGCCGTGCTTTACACTGGTCAGCATCTTCCTGCTGTGACTCCCTCTCCTCCCACCATTCCCAATGGGAAAGTGGCTCATTTAAGTGCCAAAACCCTCTTGTTGTCCATGGCACATTTGGGTGATGGGTGTCCACCACGGGCACTTCACGGTGGTCTCTGTGCCCTTCCCTGGGTTTCTCCCAGCTCATCCCAGCTTTTCCCAGAGAAGCCTGGCTGGCTGATGTGACCTGTAGGCCACATCGCAGTGCTGCCAAGCCCTGGGGAGAACTCGGCCGCTGTTCCCAGGCTTCAGTTCCCGCAGGATTTCCTATCTGGGCAGAGCCGGGATCAGCAGGGAGGGGTCCGGCCAGGCACCCCGCAGCCCCCAGCCCTCGCCCTGCTGCAGGAAGCTCTGCCGGGAGCACGGGGTGGAGTGGGGGAAAGGAGGGGAGAGGAGGAAAATGGGGAGTCACAGGGGGAGCCGCCAGATAAGGCTGGGCTGGAAACGCTGGGCGGATGCAGCTTCGGGCCGGGGCTCGGACCTGCGCCCCGGTCACTTCCCTCGTGCCGCCCAGCCAGAGCTGTTACAGGAGCCCAGGGATGAAATTACAGCCAGGGAGATCCAGCACCTGAGCTGGCTCCAGCAGCACGTGGCCAACAGGCAGCGGAAAATCCCTCCCGGAGCCAGCCGCCGTCGGGAAGATGTTTCCTCTTCTCCGGTCAGGCAGGGCAGGGCTCAGCATCGCCCGGGGCCATGGCCGGGGGTATTGGCCCGGAGGGTGTGGGGGTCCGGGGCAGGCAGGGCCCCGTGTTCACCCAGTGTCTGGTGAGCCCTGGAGCCTGTCCCAGCTGGGGCTGGGCTGGCGGGGCCAGCACCCACACCCAGGCTCAGGGGTGCTCACAAGCAGAGGCAGAGCCACCGCTGGCCCCAAAGCCCAGGAGAGCCCCTGATCTCCGGGAAGTAGCGCAGGGATGCGGGCAAAAAAAGACAGATGCTTTCTTTATTTTCTTTCCCCCTGGGTTTAGTAGTTCCAACCTCCTCCAAAAATGTCTGTGCTCTCTTCTCAGCTCTTTTCTAAACCCAACCCACTCATTCTTATTATCCCTCCAGGAGTTTGTTCCCTGTAATACATTATCTGCTCCTTCATTGTCACACCAGCCCTGAGCTCCACATCCTGCTGGACCCAGCATCGGTTTGAGCAGCCCCATTGTGCTTCCCCTCTGCCTTGCTCACATCCCACTCCATCCTTGCTTTTCCCAGAGAAGGCAGTGCTAGAGCTGCCAGTGTAACCTTCCTTAGCACCTGTAGCCACCTCCTAGCACCACACTCCTTCATTTCCAACCTCCAATGGTATTTCGGGGTGAGGGGAGCAGAGCTGCCCCCAGAGATGGGCTCTTGGCCCCTTCAGTGTCACACAAATCCCCAGGTATTGTGGGACCAGTGTGATTCGGAGCACTCCTGCCATCCTCACAGACAGGGCTGAGAGCTGTGGGGAGTTGGGGGACCTGGAGGGATCCTGTCTGTGTCAGATTGTAACCCCAAACCCCAGCTCCGCTGATTTTCTAGACCAGGCTTGCCTCATTGAGCACCAGAGCAGTGTGGGTTTGGTTTAATCTGCAGGGAGATCTTCACACCTTCCTTTGCTCTTTTCCTTGCCAGCCCCTCCGCCTGCCAGTGCAGCACCTTGGCGGGGGCAGTGCCCATCTGCTGGCAATTGCAGGTTTTTTTTAATGTTTTCCCTCCCTCCCTCCCTCTTCTTCCTCCTCCATCCTCTGCTCCTCCTCTTCTCACCCTTTGCTTTCTCCATGTGTTTCTTGCTGGTGCAGCATGGATACAGCCCAGTGGGATGAGGGAGGATGGGAAGATGCTGTTCGCCGTGCCAGTTGGGAATTGACCCTCCCAGCCTCCAGTGAGTGCAGGTCACAGGGAGAGCAGGTCCCAGCCTTTCACACGCGTGTGCAGTCCCTGCTGTGCTGCCTGGGGCTGGAGGTGTCCCTCCAAAGGACAGGGTTATGGTAGCAGAGGCTGCCTGGGCTCTGCGGGGTTAGCGGGGGTACAGCCTGCATCCGTGCAGATGCGGCGTGTTTATTCTCACCAGATAGTTTGATGGCTTTATCTGATCACAGGTTTTCCTGAGGAAGGAAGGGTGAGTCTGAGTCACTTGAAAATGGGGGCCCTTCATCTCTGGGTATGACTGGTGGGGCTGTGGATCTCAGCAGAGCCCCAGGGTGAGACGCGCTCCTGGCGCTGGTGTTGCTCTAGCTTCGCTCTGTGGCTCTGCTGGGTGGGCAATGCCATGGTCAGTAATGGATGTGAATCCAGTGTGAACACCCATGGGTGTTGAAGAAAGCACCCAGGACTCGATGCCATGGAGGGAAGAGCAAGATCATTTACTGTGTCTGTGCTGAGTGAGGAGGGAGCTGCTGACATGGTGCCCCCGGTGCAGAAAACAACATCACAAGCAAATTGAAAGCAAGAGATAAAATCTGGCAGCAATTGATAAATTCAAGGGAGAGACAGGTTCATGCCCTCCTGGAAGAAAACCCAGATAATTAAACTCCCTTGTTCTGCTAATGCCTTCTGTGAGGGGCTGGAGGAACCAGCCATGGGAGAGCCACGGCTGCTGCTGGAGAGCTGGGAGGCAAAGGTGTGCTGGGGGTGTGCTGGGAGATGGGGAAGGAGAGTGGGTGGAAACAGCTCTTGAAACCGGGGAGCTGGGCTGGGGGCTGCAGCAAGCTGGAGCTGTCCTCTGCTCCCCGACCCACCCACACACCAGCATCCTTCCCAGCTGCCTCTGTGCCTGAGAAAACAAATGGATTTTCCATAAAGTGCCCTCAGAGCACTCACACTCGGCATTTTGTGGAAACCGGGGGTTTTAAGCCTTCCTGAGTGCAGCCAGGCTCTGGAGAGAGGAGTGGAGCAGGCAACGCTGAGCTGCTGAATGCACACAGAGCCAGGCCCCTGGGGTCCAGAATTAATAGGACAGAGCAGGGGCTGTTCCCTGCATGTTTTATTTATGGGAATCAGGCCAGTGAAGTTCCCTCAGCTCACCGAAATAGTCACATCACCTCTGCTTTGCGCTGCCCACAGCCGTGACCTTGATAAATGGGTCAGTGCCTGGCCCCCTCTGTGCGCCCAGGGAGGTGTTTGCCGTGTGGGGGGTGGTTGAGCTCCCTCCTCAGACTCCAAAACTCAGCCTTGATATGTCCAAGGGTGCTCCCGCTATGGGCAGGATGCCTGTGCTGCATGCGCTGCCTGCAGTGCTGGCTCTGCCCCCAGCAGGAGCAACCCGTGAGAAAGGACCCACGGGAACTCCACCGAAAATCCCCCAAACACCAAGTGAGCTCTGGGCACCCGCTTTCTGAGAACAGTGCATGCCAGGAGCCCTGTCCCCGTCACCGAGGTGACATCAGCCTCTTGCACCAAGCTGGAGCTCTGGGGCAGTGCCTGGTGGTGGGGATGGAGACCCCGAAACAGGAAGCAAAAGTGGGGCTCTGCTTGGTTTCTGTATTTTTTCTTAACCTGAGTTTTTTAGCCGTTTCCTGATGCTAGATCACAGATGTGGCCTCACCACACTCACGACCACAATGGCATCTCTGCCAATCCCATTCGGCAGCCCCAAGGCCACCAGAGCATCCCTGAGGTGGTACCCAAGAGGGAGGGATGCTGATCCCAGCATCAGATTGCTCGGGTGTGATTGCCAAAGGGCGTTATCAATATCTGTGTTTGGTAACCATGGAGTGAGGTGGCTTTCCCAGGGCTGCCGGTGAGTCAGTGGCGGAGCTGGGAGCAGCCCGGTTCCTCTCCCCACCCTCGGCCCCAGCACAGCATCTCCCTCCCCACTTCCTTCCCTTGCTGATAACTAGTCCTCAGCTTTGCGGTTCCTGGTGATTTCTCCCAGCGTGGCATTTCCCCATTTGGGTGCTGGGGGGGGAGACGTGAGCCCCACACCCACTCCAGTTCCCACCACGGGAAATGACCACGGGTGGCCCCAGGAGTGGGGAACTAGGGAGGCGTTTCCCGAAAATCCCATGGCCAGGAGCAGTCCAGGCCAAGGGACAGCGGTGCCCTTTGCTGGCAGGAAATCCTCCCCAGTGTTTAAAGCCCACGGGGTCTGTGGAGCATCTCAGCAGCTCCAGGCTCAGCCCAGGGCAGCAATGGTGGGTCCAGGCAGGGAATCCTACACCACATCCTGCTCCAGTAGGATCAGCAGTAGGGGGAGGCTGCACACCCACCCCGTGTTTGCTCTGAAAGGAGGGCAGCTGCCAGCGCAGCCGGTCCCTGAGGAGGGCATGTGGGGACAGGGCAGTGTGGAGCCTGTCAAGGACCTTTGTGTGGCTGCCACCATCTAAGGCTGATAAAAGGCTCTGGACACTCTTCCTGCTGCTTTCAAACCCACAGCCCCACCCTGACCCCGACCTTGGCTGCTGAGTCCTTCACAGCTCAGGGTGCCTTGTGGCATCAGGACCCCGGGGCTGGGCTGAGGCTGGGGCAGGGTGACAGGGTGCATCAGTGATGACGTTTTGTTAGTGGTTGACTCAGATCCCTTCCTCTGGCCCCGATGTGAGGGTTTGCCGTACTATGCCTTCTCCATTCCAAGGAGAGGTTTGCTGTTCTGCTGTGTGTGGGGGTTTTGCTCTTGGAAGGGCACAGACCTGGAAGCACTGCAGAGCTGTCTGTTCCCTGTCCACAGGGAAGGGATTTCTTCTTCTCTGCATATTCATCCCCACTGCCTCCCCAAGGGTTCGAGAGGCTTTACCCAGAGGTCTGTGTCCTCCAGCAGCATCTCAGGGGCTGGCAGTGAAATCAATAATAAAAATGATGCTCAGCTCCTGTACAGAGCATTGCATCTTCAAAGCCCTTTGCTGCCATAAACTCATTAATGGCGAGGAATCGAATTCCTCATCACACAGGTCCCAGGGATGCAGATCTGGGGGGCGATGGACCGGAACATATTTGTAATAAGAAATCGTTGCTGTCGGTGGCCCCGTGCAGGAGGGCCCTGAGGAGCCGGCAGGAGCAGATGGAGAAGGGAGGGCTGCAATGGAAACCATGCTCAGGGCGGGCTGGCAGCATCCTGGCAGAGGAGCTGCTTCCCTCCTCATGGTAGCCGGTGGGCCAGGGTCAGGGAGCCATCTCCTGTGCTCCCCACAGCCCCCCTGGGGCTCCCAACGCAATGGGAAATGAGTCCGGCATCATCTCTGCAGCTCTGCTTCCCTCTGGGAGCATCCCACCCCTGCTGAGCCCCTTTGTGCCATTCCCATTGGAGCATCCCAGTCTTCTCCAGCCCAGGCTGCATACCCTAAAAGATTTGTTTTACACAAGTCGGAATGAATGGAAAATTGGGGATGTTCATCCTGGCTGGACTGTAAGGATGGGATGGGTGGGGGGAAGGTGGGGAGGTGAGGGGGGGGCTGCAGCCCCCGTCTGTGTGAAATGGCTCAGTGCTGCTGCTCTGGCCTGGGGAGCAGCAGGGTTTGGAGGCACAGGGCGATCCCCTGGAATATATCCAAACTGGCTTTTTTTGAGGCACTGGGCAGCCCAGGCAGGCTCCCAGCCTGGCCAGGTCTCCTCCCAGCATGTCCCAACTGGGACAGCACCCACGTGTCTTTCACCCTGTCCACCACCTCCCTGGGTTGGGACCCCCAGGGACCCCTGGCACCCACTGCACTGCCCACTCAGCCCATCCCACCTGGACAGATCCTTGGGGAGAGACTTCATCCTGGGTATCCCACGGGACTCGGGGCGCGCTCCCGCCCGCAGCCGTGGCTTATTGCCCAGGGCTGGGTGGGGAACCACAGATTCTATTTCTGGTTTTCTCCCTGGGAGGTGCTCCAGGAGTGAGGACGGGAACACCCTGACCTGGACCCCGAGGTCCTTGAGGTCCTGTCTTTGGAATAGGTCATACACACCCATGCTCAGGGGATGGCTGTGCTGGGAACAGGGAGGGGAGGGATGTCCTGTACCTCTCCACTTCCCTATCCCTCCTCCCTGTGGTCGGTACCCTCCCCATCCCCATGCCCATCCCTGGAGGGACCAAGCTCCTGATGCACTGGGAGGCTCCTCGGTGCGGGGGCATGGCAGGATGAAGGGGCACAGAGGGATGCGGGGGCATGGAGGGATGCGGAGGCCGAGCTCATCCAGGGTTACCTTGGAAACGGCGCCCGAACCACATATCCCTGTCACCACTGAGGGACTGAGCCACTGCGGTGGAGAGGCCAAACCCCACTCGCCGGCTCAGGGTGACAGCAGGGGTGTTGGGAAGCGTGTCCCCCAATCCCTCTCGATGGCTGGTGCCAAGCAGGGGGGGGAGGTGGCTGCAAAGGGGGCTGTGTCCTCCCACGGGGCTAGGGGGCATCGCCCAGCCCTGGGCAGGGAGAAAAGCCTCTGCAAGTGTGGCTGTCGGCCAGTGTTCCTCCTGGCAGCTGGATCTCTCCCCAGCAGCCGGATCCCTCCCTGGCAGCCGAATCCGTCCCTGGCAGCCGGATCACTCCTGTAGGACAGGCACTCCCCACAAAGATGGAGCTTTAAATAAATAACGAGCTGCCGACATCTCCCGGCTCCGCCAGCAGCGCCACGCTGGGAGCCCTCCCTGGCAGCCCCCGCACTCCGGAACACGATGGGAATGGGGACAGCGCTGCTGGGAGTTCGGCCCGGGGGGGTGGAAATGATCGAGGGAAAAGGGCTGGGGGGGCCCTGGGATGTCCCTAGCGGGGTCAGCGCTGGCTGATGACTCTGCCAACCCTCTCCTCAAAGCCTCCTGTGATGGAGCATCACAGCCTTGCTTTGGGAATGGGATTTAATCACTGAGTGTCGGCTGGGGAGAAGCCCTTGGTGCTTCCTGGGACGCTGTGACGGATGCGGGCATGTGGGGATGCAGGAAGGATGCAGGAATGCGGGCAGGGTGGGGGGATGAGGGAGGGATGCGGGAATGCAGGCAGGGTGCAGGCGGGGCAGCGGGGATGTGACCCATCGGTTTTTCCCTGACGGAAGATGCTTCCTTGCAAACCGGTTTGCAGGGTGGAGCGTTCCAGAAGGCACGGCCGGCTGGGGGAGGCAGGCCGGGCGCAGGCAGAGCCCACGGGCAGGGTTCAGGCAGAGGCCAGGCAGCGCAGGCAGCGCGGGGAGGAGCCCGGCCGTCCAGCCAGGGAGCCTGGCAGGGCAGCGCAGGCTGCAATTAGCCGAGGAGCGACGGCAGGATCCTGCCTTAATTAGAGCCTCCATCCCCGGCCGGCGGGCAGGGAACTGTGCCCATGGGCAGTACGTCCTGACACTCCGCGCTGCCGGCACCCGGCATCGCCCGCCGGGACCCGCTCGGGCTGCCGAGGGGACACTGAGGGGTGCTGCGGGCAGGGGGTGGTGTGGCCGGGGTGGGGGCTGCCAGAGGGGAGCGGGGACGGACTTTGCTCCAAAAGCAGCTGAGAGGAAGGAAGAAGCAGCTAAAATAAGCAGGTGGGTGGACAGGGAGGAAATGATAGTGAGGCTGATAACGAATGGGCTAAGGAAGGGGGACAAGAACCAAAAGGTCCCCAGGAAACGGGAACTGGTCCTTCTGGAAAGCAGAAGGAGGTCACGGCATGGGAGGGGTCCCGTGCTCCCGGAGAGTGGGTGTGCAGGCAAGAGGTGGACAGAATGCTTCAGCAACACGGAAAGTGCCAGCCCCGTCCCCCCATCCTGCTTTAGGCAGGGGCACAACGGGAGGCAGACGCAGGCAGAGGCACTCTGAGCATCCTCGGAGGGTGGGTGGGAGCCCCTGGAGTGAAATGCCGGGAGGAGGAGAGCAGCACAGAGCTCTGTGTGGTTTGTGTGCAGACAGCTGCCACCTCCACTCCAGGCATGGCCATGCAGAGTCATGGAGAGAGACAGAGCCCAAAACCAAGTACCCAGCACTCTAGGAGTGGTTTGGGATGGACCCAAGGGGAACGGGGCAGGGAGTGGTGGCAACCAAAGTGCTCCCTTAGGCACGGCACTTCCCTGCCCTCCCTGCCTGCTGGCTGTCAGCATCCCAGGGCTCCCGCAGCGCCCTGGGGACTTCCACAGCATCCCACATTCCCTTTGTATGTCGCAGGTGGGATGGTGTCAGGAAAAGTGTGGGGACGTGGGGCTGGGGTTAGGACAAACCCAAGGATTTGGGCAGGAGGACTGGGATGCTGGGAACAGTCTGGAGGGGCTGTAGCTCTGCTGTATAATCATGGAATGGCTTGGGTTGGAAGGAACCATAAAGCTCATCTCGTTCCAACCCTCTGCCACGGGCAGGGACACCTTCCACTTGGCCAGGTTGTTCCAAACCCTATCTGACCTTGGCCGTGGGGAGCAGGCGGGGGCAGTTGGCCGGAACGCAGGATGCTCAGGGCCGGAGCTGTGGCTGCTGTCCTGGGAGTTTCCACATGAACCACACACTGTTCGCATCTGAGCCTTCTCCCCGTCCAGGGCAGCCGCTGCCGGGGGTTATTTCCTGCCCTCCGCGCTCTCCCCCCGCCGCCCCTGCCTGCCCCAGCCCGGCTGCTTCCTCTCGGCCGCCCCGGGGGCTTTCCATGCTGCCAGAAAATAAATCTCAGGCTATTTTTAACAGAGGGGAAAACGCCAAGGTCTCCTCCAGCCTCGGCTGCTGTGGAGCCGAGCGCGGACGGGCACCCCCGGAGAGATGAAGGAGGGAGAGGAATGTGCGGGAAGGATGTGGGCAGGCAGGGCAGCGTGACCCCGCTTTCATCTCCCTGCCTTCGGGCGGGATTTTGAGGAAGGCAGGGAGAAGGGCGCCGGAAAGGGGGCACCAGCTGGGTGCTGTGGCACCCCCTTGCCCCCCTTTGCAGCATACAAACAGCCCCCGCCATGGCCTCCCCAGCCCAGCACCCGTTATTGTCACCCATCATCTCTCTGCCTGTGCAGGTAGGGAGAGGGTGATGGGGGGGTCACCCCATTTCTGCTCCCATCATCCCAAGCTGGTGACCAGGAGGTGTCCTGGAATGGGAGGGGACCGCACACACAGTGGCCACCCTGCATCGGGTCAGTGCCAGCACCCCAAGGGAGCTGTGACTCGGAGGGTCCCCTGGGGTCAGGGCTGGGACAGTTGCTGTTTTTAACCCCTGTAAGTGCCTTAGGGAGGCTGCGGGCGGGATCAGCTGGATAATGCCGGCGGGGGCAGAGGGGGGCTGCGGAACGGATGGAGCTGATGATAATGGGAGGGGGGGCATGGACAGGCCGCCCCACCCCGTTGCTCCCCGAGGGTGGCTGTCCCCGCTCCAGACTGGGATGCTGCCATTCCCTGCCAGCTGTCCCCACTGTCACTCCGCACGCATCTTTCTGGCTGCAGCGACATGATCCAAGGACTCGCCCTTTCCTGGGACTCCAGGGACGGAGGATTTATTCCTTAAAAGGCTCCTGCTAAAACCTTTCTACCTGCGAGACTGCCACCAGCCCCAGCACGCCCAGCGCTCCCATCGGAGCGGGAGGAGGTCTTCGCTCTCCTCCAACCGGGAGATGTTGTGTAAAGCCTACAGCCAGCGGAAACGCGGGAAGAAAAGCAGGGAGAGAAAGAGGAGCCGTTTCCAAGCGCTGGGTGGGAGTAGAGCAGAAAACAGGAGGTGGAGGTGAAAATGTCAAACCTCCCAGGACTGGCTGTGCGGGGACCGAGTGCTCGCTGGTGGCTTTTGGTCCTTGTCCCTCAAGGAATCACTGAGACCACCTTTGCCTCTGGTCCCCAATGTGGTGGTGATACTGGCAGCCACCTCCCTGCCAGTGCTGTGGCACCCAGGGCTCAGCCTGTGCTGGAGCTTTCAAGGAAAACCTGAGTTCCACATTCCCAGCCCGGGCACTGCTGGACACCTTTGATGGCACTTTCCTGTGACACAGAGGGGAAAAAACCCCGGGGCGGGCTGGGGTTTTGGGTGCCTGGCCATGTCCCAGCATCACCCCAGGCTGGGAGTTTCCAGTGCCAGGGATGTTGGGCAGTCCCTGTGTCGTGGGACACCCACAGAACTCAAAGCTGGACTTCACCTGCCCCTGCCCCATCCAACCCAGAGGAAAACCCCTACCCTGTGCTCTGGGACAGCCTAAAACCTCCCTGGGGACTTCACAGAATGGGCTGGACTGGAAGGGACATTAAAACTCCTCTTGTTCCACCCCCTGCCACAGACAGGGACACCTTCCACTATCCTAGGTTCCTCCAAGCCCCATCCAACCTGGCCTTGGACACTTCCAGGTATAGGGCAGCCATAGCTTCACTGGGCAACCAGGGCCAGTTCCTCAGCACACTCACAGGGAAAAATTTCTTCCCAGTATCCCTCCAACCCTGCCCTCTGTCAGGTTGAAGCCACTGTTTCTTGTCCTGTCACTCCAGGTGCTTGTCCAAAGGCCCCAGCTCTCTTGGAGCCCCTTTAGAGACTGTAAAGGGCTCTAAGGTCTCCCCAGAGCCTTCTCCTTCTCAGGTTGAATGCCCACAGCTCTCTCAGCTGTCTCCAGAGCAGAAGTGCTCAGCTTTTGGAGCATCTCCATAGATTCCTCTGGACAGCACAGGCTCACTTTTGCAGCCTGTCCAGGTTCTGCTGGATACCATTCCTTCCCTCCAGCACGTCAGCTGCACCACACAGCTTGCCTGGAAAGGGGAATAACCAGAATTTGGGGACCCTCCCCACCATGGGGCTCACGGGGTCACCTGGAGGAGCCTGACCCGGCTGCAGGGACGGTGCCGAGGGGCTCTGCCTGTGACCAGATGGCTCCGAGCTGCCCTAAGCTCTCCATAATGCCCCTAATTGTCCCCCGGCGCGGGAGCGGGTGGCCCGGCCCAGCTGGTGCCTGTGTCCCCCCGCAACCACGGCTCCGGGACCTCTGGCTATTTTAATCCCAGGAAGCTATTTTTGAAGGGAGAGGCTATTTTCCCTGCCCGCGGCTAATCCTGTCTTGCTGTTCAACCTTACCCAGCTATTTGCCGGGGCCGCGCAGTGGGCAGCTCCCTGCCCCGGGCAGTCTGCATCCAGAGGGATTCGGGGCAGGAGGGGTCGGGTGGGACGTGCCTGCCGGGATGGGGTGGTCCTGCACCCCCTGCCCTGATCTGGGCAAGGGCACCACAGTGCCACGGAGGGAAAGGCGCCCCATTTGCGGACACGCACTGATCGTTCGTCCCAGCCCACCCCGCGGGAGGCAGGAAGGCCATCGGAGGATGGGGATGCCAGAGGTGAAGGGGCCGCGTGTCCCTTGGGCGTTACGGCGACCGCGGGGTCCTGGGAGCGCCGGCGAACGGGGACTGTGCTGGAAGCAGGTGTTGGGCACGCCTCGGCGGGGAGNGGGGGGGGGGGGGGGGGGGGTGCACATCTGGCAGAGCAGGGGTGACAGGAAGCCTCGCGCTGGCCCGGCCCCCCCGTGCTCGGCTGCCTCGGGGTCCCGGGGGGCCGCGCCGCTGCCAGATGTTGTGCAGCTGTCTCCGGCGCTTCCTCTCCCTCCATGCCCCGCATCCTTCGGGAAGCTCTTCCCTGCGCTTCCTCGGCGGAGAGAGCGGGGGAGACCTCCCCAGCCCCCCGCTCCTACGGCCCCGGCTTCCTGAGCCGCCGGGTCTGTCTGCTCCAGAGTTTGGCTCTTTCACCCTAAGTCTCACCGCCCCCCAACCTCCTCCCACCTCTCCGCGACCCCTCTCTCCTTTTCTTCTCCTGCCAGCTGCCCCACAGCTCCCGATCCCGGGGGACCTCCTGGCTCAGAGCTCGCCTCGCTCCCAGGGCAGAGGAAGGCAGGAGGCAGCAGCGTCGAGCATCACTTATTGCTTTTCTTCTCTTGCCTCTCCCAGTATTTCCCATTTTCCCGCAGCGCGGGACCAGCCCCAGCATCACGGGCAGGGAAAAGCCGGGAGAGCCGCAGGGAGCGTGGCCGTGGGCTGCGGGAGCGTGGGCTGCGGAAGCTGGGGACATGCTCGTTGCCGGCAGCTCACACCGACTGCGGGGCGCAGATAGGATTCAGGGATTAGAGCAGCTTAGGGAACAGGGCTCTTCCAAGCGGCAGATGGTGCTGGATGGATCCCAGGGCAGGGTTAGCGGGGTGGGAAACAGGTCCCAGAGCAGCCCTGGGCAGGGCAGGGGAAATCAGGCAGAAGCAGGGAGGAGGAGGAGGGCTTTTGCCCAGCTCGTTTCCGGAGCGCGAGGGAGGGCTGGAGAGACGGATCCTTGCCCCAGCTCCCAGAAATGGCAGCTGACGCCCAGAGCCGGTCACAGCTGCGGTGGCAGCAGCGTGGCTTTTGCACGCCATGTCCCCGGGAAGCTTCCCTTGTACCCCTGCGGGGCTCGAGGTCCCGGTGACGGGACGTGTTTCCATCACCCACCGGGTCCTTCAGCTGCACACATCCCTTGTCCCCACGAGCGCGCGTGTCCCCACAGGACTGCACGCTCCCCGGGTGTGCACATCATTCTAGGGGTGCGTGGGGAGCCCCGAGACCAGAGGCTTCACCCCAAGTCCCTCCACGTCCCCTGAATCCCCCTGAGGTGTTCTTGGCCACGGGGATGGGTCTTTGTGGGCAGCAGGGTGCTGCCGTGGGGCTGGAACGAGACAATCCCTGCTGCCCCACGGCGCTGGTGGCTCCCCGGACTCTGCTGCGACAGCGGAGATGAGCAACTTCACCCCAAATGGTGCTGGGGGAATTCCCAGTGACGAGAATGGAAACAAGAGATGACAAAGTGGGGGCTGGAGAGAAACCCCCACAGTCGGGGCAGCACTGGTGGCTGACACGGAGTACCTGGCCTTTCCCAGGAGCTGTTTCGGAGCTGAGAGCAGCCAAACCGGCTGGGATAACAAAGTGGAAATTAAGAGACCCATTTCCAGGCAGTGTGATGAGGGGCTTCAAAACTGGCCTCAGAGGAGAAGAGTCTGACTTGCTCCAGCTGAGATTGTTCCCATGGCTCCTGAGGGCGTTTGTGGTGGGAACAGGGGCACTCCGGCTGACAGTGGGAAAGCCCAGCCACCAGTCAGGGCGTCACTGACATTTTCTGGGGAAGAGCAGGACGTGGACGGGAACCTCTCGGGCAGCCCGTGGGTGCAGCTTTCTGCTTGGGGTGGGGCACAGAGAACCCCCGGGGGTGACGGGACCCTGGCTCACCCCAGGCTGCTCCATGGGATGCAGCCACCTGGTCTGGGTGCTGGCACCAACCCCTCACATCGGCAGGGAGATGGCAAAGTGTGGGATGTTGGGGTGGTCCAGGCGAGGAGCTGGGCATCCAGAGAATGCTCTGTATCCACGCCTGGTGTCAGCCCTAGCAGCTGCGCCCACATGCCCTAGGCCCATCCCCGCTTGAGAGTCCCTGTACCTTCCCCAGTAGCTGCGGTGGTGTCTCAGAAAGAGGAAGCATCCCCTCACTGTCGTCCGGGGCCTATTTTGGGTCTGGAGGAAAGAGGAAGGCAGCACCGGGTGGGAGATGCCCTGCAGTACGCAGGGGCCAGTGGTGGATGGGGAAAGAGGAACCCCAACATCACTCCGTACCCCCCGTTCCCACCTGTGGGATGAGGAAAGAGGATCTGTCTCACCTGAAGCACAAAAGGTTTTTGGGAGGCACACAAGGGAGCCTTGGGCAGTTCCCAGGGTGACTGCAGGGGATTCTCCAATGTGTCCAGCTCCCAATTCCTGCCTCTGTGACCCAGGGGTACTGCTGCACACACCATTTTTTAATGCTGGTTTTTGCTCTCAAATATATGTTTCGCCACCAGTGCCCAGGTAAATGTCATTCCATGTGGCTGCTTGTGGGTGACCCCAAGGAAAGGTCAGGGACATAACCACGACTGGGGGTTGACTCTGATGGGGAGATATGGATGGATGGATGGATGGATGGATGGATGGATGGATGGATGGATGGAAGGAAGGGAGGAAGGAAGGAATGGATGGATAGACAAATGGATGGACGAATGGGTAGACAGATGGACACGGGGTAGACAGATGGACAGACATAGTCATGTTGCACCCACACTCTGCAGGAGGCCATCCAGCTGTGCTCCCTCCCCGTTGCACCCCCGGGTGATGCTGTCCCTAGTGTCAGTCCGAGGGATGGGACATGCTGGGGGCCCAATGGGAACAGAGGGCACTGCCGTGGGGGAAGAACAGGCAGAGCCCAAGGTTGGCTGTGGGCCATCAGCGCTGCCTCTGGGCGGTGATATCCCTGCTGTGCAGAGATAGCCCCACCGGCTGCCCCTGCTGTTCGGAGGATGCTCCATTAACACCTCGCACCTGAGAATCGCGCCAGGCCGGGAAAGGGCGATAGGGCTGTATCGGCCAGTGCAGGCTGGCCAATAGGCCGATAGGCACTGCTAGGCCCTCAACCCTAGCCTGGAGCCGGACCCCAGCCCTGCACCCCTGGCCCGATCCGTGGCCCCTCAACCCTAGCCTGGAGCCAGACCCCAGCCCTACATCCCTGGCCCAATCCCTGACCCCTCAACCCTAGCCCGGAGCCAGACCCCAGCCCTACATCCCTGGCCCAATCCCTGACCCCTCAACCCTAGCCCGGAGCCAGACCCCAGCCCTACACCCCTGGCCCCCCTACTCTGCCCCCCCCTTACTTACCTTTTTATATACTTTTATTCCTTTACCCTTCCTTCTACTGTCTTCCTATTTGTTTTCCCAGCATTCTTTCTATTCCAACTGCACCTTTGTTTCTACTTTAATTCTGACTTTGACCTTATTTCTACTCTAACTTGATGTCTTTTCCAACTTCATCCCTACTCTGTTTGATTTCTAACCTTATTTCCACTGTAAACTCAGAGGTAGAGGGTTTGGGGGGGGTGGCAGTGGTTGGGGGTGTCAGGGGGCCCTGTCCCTGCACTTGTATGCTCCCTGCCCATGTTCCTCTGCCCCCTCTAACTAGTGCCGCTGCCAACGCCTGACCTCGGACCTGGCATCTAAATGTCTGCTCCTGACCCAGGCCCTCCTCCCTGGCCCTGAGCCAAGCAAAAAGGTACGTGCTTAGCATGCCACCATCTAATTAGATGGCTTAGCTTGCCACCGTCTAATTCATCTGCATCTGAAAGAAAGTTACAACAGAAGTCAAAGTGCTGCACGGTAACTTAACTGCTCCAGCCATCTTGTGTCAATCAAAGAAGGCCACCTCGCTGTGAGGGAAGCTCCTGTCCGTTCTCTCTTAGCCCGCTACAATAAAGGAAACTGAACATCAGTGCGTGAACTTTGGGGCACGTCGGCCAAAAGTCAACAATCCTGCTACTCACTGTCTTTTAACAAGGCCTGGCATTCTCAGGAGTAAATACAAGTTACTTCGTATTTAAAGCAGTCATCATGTTAGTTAAATTCTTAATGTCTCTCTAACTTAAAATACTGATGTCTTTCCAATCACTAAACCTATTTAAAGTAGTAAGACCTTTCTGGTCCTTAAACCTGTTTACCTATCCCCAAATCACTCCTTTCAGTGACTTTCGCAAGCAAGCTCTGAAGCTGACAAGTCACAAGTGTCCTCCAGCGCCCCTCACTGGGACTTGCACCGGGCTGGAGCCATTCCAGTCCCTCTACCCTAACTATTGCTGCTGCCTGTCGCCTGACCTCTGACCTGGCACCTAATGTTGGCTCCTGACCCGGGCCCTCCTGCCTGGCCCTAAAGGGGGGAGGTGGGGGAACATAGCTATGGGATGGAATGGGTTTGGGGGCAGACAGTGACTTGGCTGTTCCCAGCAGCTCTGGCACGAGGCAGCTGACCATGGCTCCTTCACTGGGTGGGAAGGGTGGATGAAGGCGGCAGAGGTATAGAAAGGGCAGGTTTGGGGGTGGACAGGGCCTTCGTCCGTGGCCCCCTCACCCTGGGAAATTGGGAGGACAACAGAGGGCGGCGGAGAGACAGCATGGGTTCGGGGACAGGCAGAGGCTTTGCTGACCGTGGCCCCCTCACCCTGGGAAGATAGAGGGGAAGAGGCACAGGCAGAACGGACGGGGAAGGGGATCTGTCCTCTCATAGGGCGACAGGACAGATTTTGAGGCTGACGGAGACTAACTCCTCTAGGCGTTGACCGCTCAGGGTCCACGACCACGGCCTCCTTAAAGTCAGAGCGACCGTGGGCAGACCCACATCTTACCTAGGGTAGCAGGAGCGTCCGAGAGGGGATGCGAGGGGCCTGACTCAAAAGGCCTCAGGCACGGCCACAGAAGGACAGCAAAGGGACAGTTGAAGAGGACCTAAGGGGCCCGAAGGGGAGGGGGGGAGTGAGGGGAGGTTGGGGGTGTCAGGGTGGCCCTGTCCCTGCACTTGTATGCTCCCTGCCCCCGTTCCTCTGCCCCCTCTACCCTAACTAGTGCTGCTGCCTGTTGCCTGACCTCGGACCTGACACCTAACATTGGCTCTTGACCTGAGTCTTCCTCCCTAGCCCTAAGCCAAGCAAAAAGATAACATTCTTAGCATGCCACTGCCCATCGCTCGCCTATTAGTTGTCCTGCCTAAATGCCAATTGAGACGTTCGCCTCTGTTCCTTGCCATGTCTACAGCGCCACCTGCAAACAGACAAAGCAAAGAAACAAGCTGAGATCCTGTCAAACCAAAACCTCCCCATTCCAATCAAAGTACAGCAAACTTATACCTTAAGCTTGCAACAACTTGGCCGCTGGCATCCTGGGCCAGGACATTTGCTAGAGGACCACCTCAAATGCACAAGTGACAACAGACACTTAGAGCTGCACCCGAAATTGATACTCAAGCAATAACAAATGGTTCTGTCCTACAGCCAGTGCTCACCTTGCTTGCTTGACCTTTACTGCTGATATCCGGCATTACTTCCTAAAAATAAAGACAAACAACAAGCTTAACTTGAGTAATCTATTTTTAAAAAAATTTATTAGTAATTACACCCAATCTGTTAAAAAAACCGCAAAGTTTCCCAAACTTTCATCTCCTTCCCCATTAACTTTAGAAAATTACCTTTTAAAAATCTACAATTTCCTCTCATGCTTAAAAAACCCATCTTCCTAGTATTTTCAATCTTTTATTTAATCAACTTTTCCTATGTAATGTACAACTTGTCAAAAATAAAAACTCAAATTTAAAATATAGCTAAAACAATACCTAACCCGGTCATAGAAAAACCTAAGTACTATAAAAAATATAAACCAAATCCTAGAAAAAATTTCCAATCCAAAACCCTCAAATTTCCCCTCTAAACAAATTCAAGGCCCAACTAAAATAAAAAACACCTGAAAAAAATACAATAACAATTGCAATATAAACCTCATTATAATATAATAAACCTAAACATATACTTATCACACACTACTAAGGACTATAACACCACAAATAAAAAAAGTCAACAAACACCTCCTTCATTCAAACTACAACCACACAACAAACATAAACCATTAACTACCCATCACAAAAAATAAACACATTACCAAAACTAATCACCCAATAACAAATAATCATAATCCAAATACCAAAGTCTCAAAAACAACAACTAACTCCAACACAAAAACCATTACTAAATCCCTGTCCATAAACAACCTTCATAACATAAAAAAACTACACTCAACAAGCTAACACATCCATACTAAATTAAATAGTCCATATTTAAAATACTACAAGTCATAATATAAAGTTAAACAACACAAAACCACAAACATTTAAAACCCCTATCACGGAATTTAAACATTAAGCAAACAATAATTAGAAGTACTAACTCTTATCAATCTCCAAAATCAAATGTTAAACCTATATCAACAATAAAAATTATCGACACCAATAACCAAAAATTAAAAAACCTAAACAAAACAGTAGTTACCCCAGTAATCTAACAAAACCTCATATATATTATTCGGGAGATTTTGAGGGAATTTCAGGGAGATCTTGGGGGGATTTTGGAGAGATTTTGGAGGAGTTTCAGGGAGTTCTGGGGAGATTTTTGGGGGATTTTCAGGGGATTTTTGGCAATTCTGGGTGGATTTTCGGGGGATATTGGGGCATTCCTGGGGTATTGGAGGATTTTCGGGACATTTTGGGGAATTTTGGGGGGATTTTCGGGGAATTTTGGGGCATTTCTGGGGCGATTTTGGTAAGATTTTGGGGGATTTTTGGGCAATTTTGGGAGGATTTTTGGGGACATTTGAGGGGAGTTTTGGGGAGATTTGGGGGGATTTTGGAGAGATTTTGGGCAATTTTGGGAGGATTTTTGGGGACATTTGAGGGGAGTTTTGGGGAGATTTTGGGGGGATTTTGGAGAGATTTTGGGCAATTTTGGGAGGCTTTTGAGGGGATTTTGGGGTGGTTT